>PVJX010010842.1:0-55556 GCA_004027295.1 Dolichotis patagonum | reverse complement strand
ACAATTTGTAATAGCCAGATCTTGGAAACAACCTAAGTGCCCATCAACTGAGGAATGGATAAAAAAGTTGTGGTATTTCTATACAATGGAGTACTACTCAGCTATAAAGAATGATCACATTGAGATATTTATAAATAAATGGACACAACTTGAGACCATACTCATAAGCGAAATAAACCAAACTCACATGTGTAAATACTATATAGTCTCCCTAGTATGAGAGTTGGTAAGAGTATATAAGATTTTATGGTAAGCATGAGTCCCCATCTCATAGCTTTGAAGCCTTTCAATGTTTTCATTCATCAGTTGGAATGGTTTTATTCTGTTTTGTTTGACTTTATTATATGTGATGCTATGAACAGCTGTTTTGAAGAGAATAAAACATTATGACAGCTATTGATGATTTAATACCATCCTTCTTAGAAGTCCTACCAAGCTTCTATTCTCCTATTCCCTTTGGTTCTATCTATCACATTGTGTCTTATTGGGATTTGAATATGTGTGAAAGTATAAACAAAATTTTTTATTGAAAATGAGATCTTATAGTACCCATTGATCATTCTCTGTTTTTCGGTTCAGAATGCCCTGTAATTCTTTCACTTTTTGAATGGTTTCATACTTTTTTGCTGTTTGATATTATTGTATTTGAAACTATGCTCAGCTATAGCAGAGAAAGAAATATTGTGATAGCTATTGTTAATGTCCGGTTGTCTTAATGTTAAGTATTGTGTTGCCTATGTTGTCCGGTTCCGATCTGCTCTGTACTGACCTCTTTTGTCTTATCCTCTTTAAAATAAAATGAAAAAAAATTTTTTAAAAAAACCACTAGTTTTGAAAGTCATGCTGTTGAGCAATGCAGTATTGGCTTCCCACTAGTGTTCCTGTCGGGTAACAGGTCTGGTGTGTGGCTTACTGTTGCCTTGCAGAAACTCGAAGACCACATTTCCGAAAACACTGACTTTCCATTTGGACCTGAGAGTGTCTGATCGCTGACTGAAATGGGATAAAAGCTTGGCATTTTTACATTGTGGTTTTTTGCAAATCGTTTCTTAATGTTGTCTGTCTCCTCTGTTGCCTTAACCCTGAAGCCAGATTCTACTCAGCAGTGAACCTAGACTTGCTGATAACTTATAAAAAATGTTTTGTGCAAGACTTTCATACAGAGTTAGCTCGACCTACTGTCCGTTTGGAGCTAGTGTGTATGTAGGGTTTTGTTCCTGTCACTTCTCCATCTCTTCTGCCTCCATTCTTGTACTTCTCCAGTTGCAAAAACCTGAGCACCTACAAGCCCTCAGCCTTCACCTGGGGCCCACTAATATGGCCAAGACGTCTTGTGTAGAATGATGCAAGCAGCTACATAGACCTCCAGCCGTCTCCAGGACAAATTGACCATGACCACCTGGAGGTCCAAGCCTCCTGCCACAAGAAAAAACATCTTTTGGAACTGAGGCCCTGGCCAACAGAGATTACAAGAATCACCTCAGCAAATTAATGAAAACCTGCTTCTGTCTTTGTTCTCAGACGAGCTTGGTCTGTCCATCTACCTGCCGGACTCCTGCCTCTCCTCCTCCCCACCCCTCTTCTCCCTCTCCCCCTTTCCCTTTCCCTCCTCCTCTCTCCCAACCACTGCTGACTCCCTTCAGCTGAAACCTCTTCCCTCCCTCCCAATAAAGCCATCTTTGCCTGTAAAAGAATGGGTGTGCTTGCGATACTAGAACCAGTCTCAAATGTGAGAAATGATGCTCTTGGCAGCACTTTTTCCAAAAGGAATCATGCCAGGAGCACTATGTCATGGAACTTATGGTCATAAATGCTGGTTATTTGCATAGGTCTTTCCTGTAAAGCTTTGGGTCAAAAGCTGCAAGTATTTTCAGCATCATTGCCAGACCACCTGGTTTTTTCCTTTTCTACTGAGGGGAAACTAAAGTGCAGGGAGACACAGTCACTGAATCAGGTCACACAAACACAGGTGGCACATCAGAGTCCTACAGTGCCCATCTACAGCACAGCCCCCACGCCTTCCTCCTGGTTTTGCTCACAGGATTAGTGTCTCAGTTCTCAGTCATCCAAGCAAGTTCCCGTTTCTTCCTCCTCCGTCACAGACCCTTTCCAATTGCTTCTGGACCAGACTCATGGAAGAGTCCATAGCTCAGCCCACACTGAAGGCCATTATCACTGACTCATCCCCTTAAAAGGTAGGGCATGTCGTGCTATGTCACCAAAGTGCTCCTTTTACATTCCCAAGACTTTCGCCTTTTAAGGATACCCATACCAGACCCTAGATAAATACTATCTGTAGGACACTAGAAACTTTTATCTGTAAAAATTGCCTTTTTTAAAATCCATTTTATTTCAAAGAAAAAAAGAAAACAAAATTTCAAAACATTTCAATCGGGGGCAACAATGGTACATACATTGTGCCTTGTCATCCCCACATCATTCACCCAGAACACAAGACACCAGCATTCAGTTGTCAGAACAGAACCAGCACAAATCTTTCTCTTCAGTGAACTCAGAAACATCAGTAGTGTAACTGTCTTAACTATTTTTATATACATACACTTATTCATACACATATACATGTTGTTTCTTTCAGCTTCTCACACTAGTGAGACCACACAATGCTTATGCATGTGTGTCTGATTTATTTCACTTATGAGCATGGTCTCAATTGCAAGTTGCCTTTTTTCCTTGTATGAAGGGCATTTGTTTCTTGAGATACTGGTCACACAATGAAACAAATCAAGCTCATGTGTTCACGCTATATTGCTTATAAAAACCTCCACTCTGAGATGACTCACAGCAAAACAGAGCTCTGTGGGTAAGAGGAATACCATACTGCTGCCACCTGCCAGTGGACACTCAGAGTGCTCTTCGGCCAACGTTTGTCCACCTTCCCCCCAGGCCTCCTAAGTAGCACTGTTGTTAACTTTGTACCCTTCACAGACCAGTAGTGGTGCTGCTATGGAGTACATGGCCCCCATAGATTTGGCCAAGTAGCTCTGTTTTTTGAATAAGCGGCCTCATAACATTTTCCCAGCAGTCTCATTGTTGAGTGGGCAGCCCTTGAGACCCTTCCGAGCAGTGCTCTTAGACACACACTTCCCCTGGGCAATCTCTATTATTAAGTACCAGTTAACACAGTCCTCCCCATTAGTCCCAGTTAGTCTTAACAAACTTAATCCCTCACAAGGCACCTGCGGATGTCTTCTTCAGTCTCTCAGTAAGTTACACCTGCTGGTGTCTGTGTTGACACTCATCCAGCCGTGGCCTGGACTGACTCAGATCTCTCCCCTCCAGGCCACCAACCTAAGCGCATCTCATGACCAAACACAAGATAAACTGGTGGCAGGGACATGATCCCCTTCTAGTGGATGGAATTCCAAGATCAGTAGCAAAGGAAGTAGAGATGTAGAGTGGAGTACAGTGGTCGTACGACAACATGAGCCCCTGCTAATATACTTCGTGCTCCTTGAATCCTTGCATTTAAATAAATATCTATTGAAAGACTCTCTAACTCCCTCAACCTGAGACTGCATGTGTACGCAGGTGCGGTGACACAAGCATACACACAAGAACCTCGGGGCCCTGGCAAGATCTTGGACAGCACTTGGCAGGCATCAAAAACAAACCCAGGAGGAGCTGCCTGATGCCCTGAGACAGTTGGCTCTGAGACCTCTGCAAGACGCGAGCTGGAGCTGGAGCTGGAGCTGGAGCTGGAGCTGGAGCTGGGGGTTCAGAGAGAGTGGGACCCACAAGAAAGGCAGAGGCAGGAAGGACCCGAGTCCTGACCCCTAGGGAGGAGGCAGCTCTGTTCCCAATGCAGAGCGTTGAAAACTCCAAGTCTGTGCCCTAAATGGGAGGGACTGAGGATGACAGTGGCCTCTGTGGGAAACCTGCAGCTCTAAACTCAAGACTGTGACTATAAAACACAAAAATAGGCTCGTACTTCCTGTTAATTTCCAAGTCCCCACAGCACAACTACCATCACCTAAATTGTCAAGTTCAGTGATTCAGAGCTCCTCCCCCTCCAAGATGACTTGCAGACACACAGGGCAGCTGACAGTGGTCCCCTGCCTCCTCGTCACTGTTCATCTGATGCCACTGCCAGCAGAATTGACTCAGAGCCTGAGAACAAATCCCACAGCTGATTGGGAAGGCAGGACTCTGTCTCCAGCCCGTCACTCACCTTGGTGCAGAGAGGGACATGCTGATGACTGCTCCAAAGACCTGGGGCTATCAGGCAAGGCCAACAGTCAGACAGGCCGACACAGCACGATGGAGGCAAAGTGTTGGTGTGGAACTGAGGGCCCCAGCATGAGGGAGGCTGCAGCTGGGGGCTCAGGTGTGCCACCAAGGAGCCTCAGCTGAGAGCCCTGCTGTGAGAACTTCTGGGCTGTTCACTGGGACCAGGCCGGATTCTCAGAGGACAATCATAGCCCTGGGACTCAGCCTACAGCATTCAGAAGGCCGTGAGCCACCAGGATCAACTAACCACACCCACCTCCCTGCACAGTAGCCATTTCCTGCATCCACCTACCAGAACTGAACTGGGTTCCCCCATGGTCTACTTCTCTGGGAAAGGCTCAACTCCCCAACTGTGCTGTATTAGGGCAGTGGGGAGACCCAGCTTCCCCCAACCACTAGTGGGTCCTGCTGAGATGAGTGGCCCTGATTCTGAGTGACAACGAAATCCACAGACTCCCTGCCTCCTCAGGACTAACAGGAATCTGTGCCATGGGGGCTGTAACATCCATCCCTCCTGATTCTTCCAGTGAGGACACTGCCCAGGAGGCCTGGGGAACCAGTCCCTCACTGTAGAAGGTCCAGTCTAAAAGCCTCCACAGGAGCCCAGACAAGATCCACACACACAGATCTTGAGCGACAGAGCCTTTAGAGGTACTGCCTCACTGCCCTCTTCCCCAGTGGCACATACAGGAAGGGTCATGTGAGACCTGGGGATCCAACCACTGCATAAAAAGCCTTCCTCTCCCCAGTGACCTGGGCCCTCGAGTTGGTCCTGGGTCACCAGTCTATGCCGCCACATCCTCCAGTGAGGCTCCTCCCTAGTCCCTATGCCTGACCCAGAGGCTTCAGCCTGGGGAATGTGAAGTCTGACTGAAGACTAGGGCTGGGCAGGAAAAGCAGCTGCAGTTGTCTGGGATGCAAGGGGCACAGGAAGTCAGGGAAGAGCGCGTGCGCCCTCTAGTGGACACTTCCTGCCAGAAGCGCAAGAAGTCCAGGGGAGGGGAAGAGTTGAGGCTGACCTTGAACAAGTTCAGAGGATAGAAGGGATGGTGTAGGAGGAAGGAGCTGAGGTCTGAGAAGTGGCAGGAAGAATGGAGGGAGCTGGTGAAAGGCGACTCCAGGGGACTCTGGGAAGGGCAGGAAGCAGAGTTCTCCCTTCTCCACTGACCTTCAGGCTCGAGCATGTTTGTAGGATGGTCTGTCCCTTGTGAAGTATTTAGCTCTGTCTGGGGACTGTGACCCCTAAGTACTGGTAAATTCCTTCTACCTGATGTGACAATCAAAAGTGTCTCCAGACACCGCCAACTGTCCTCAGGAAGGCAAAACATGCCCTGGCTGAGACTCACTGTTCTATACCCATCTTCAAAAAAACACAACAGATAAAATCTTTCCCCTTTTGGCAGAAAATCACATGTAAGAGAGGTAAAGATTGACACCTGGGATACCTGTGAAACTGTCTCTCCACTAATCAGTGGCTCACAGTCCCAGGAGAAGACAGACTTAGAGGTGATGGCCACGTGCCTGCCTAGACATCCACTGGTTGACATCCCCAGGGGTTGCAACCTGAGATGTGAGGAATTCCGTGGTCCGGGAAAGAGGGAACACAGACTGTGAACACACAGCTGCAGCCCTGCACCGTTCTTATAACTCTGATACCACCTTGGGCGGAATCTGAGTGATGGAGGCAGTCAGCTCTCTCTGTAGAAAGAAATGTCTTACCAGGGATATAGCTCAGCAGCACAGTGCCTGCAAGTGTGAAGTCATGAGTTTGATTCCTGGTACAAAACAAAAGGAAAGAAAAAAAGAAATGTCTTACTCAGAAGAGAAGTACAGGGGCTGGGGATTTAGCTCGGCGGCATAAGCACCTACCTTGCAAGCATGTGGTCGTGAGTTCAATCCCCAGTACCAATTAAAAAAAAAAAAAGAAGAGAAGTACAGCATAGAAGTTTCTCTTCTCCTTCAACACAGTTTGCTTTCATGTGATTCCTGAAGTAAGAGTCCATCCAAATCAAACCTGGACACAGGATGGACTTGTCATCTCTTGCCAGCCCAGGTGATAGGGTGGTACTTCTAGGGTGTTCCCTTTCATTCATCACTCTCAGACACTGGGCAACGCTTGTCCACTCCAATGTTTATTACTGACTTCTATTTTTATTCCTCGCCTACCCCAGCACTGTCACAGGCACAAGAGATGCACTTTGCATGTAATTTTGAGAGACACAAAAGCATTTGAACCAGAGGCTTTCCCACTTTTGAGGGGAAATGTGACTCTGTCTAACCCGCATGCAGCAATGACCAGTAGGAAGATACAGGAGAAAATGCAATTGGGTGCACAGAGAAGTGATCTATACAAACTGTGGCAATTTAAGTACTTAGTAGACTACACCTAAATCCACTTGGAGTGCACAGCTCTGACCGTTTCCTTTAGTGATAAGATGCAAAATGTGGTTTTAATGGGGTTCTTGAAAAATAAGTCACAGTTACTGCCGCTGATTTCTGGGAAAAAACATTCCAGAGCAGTCAGTTCATTTCCACAGTGATCAAGGAAGCTCCTTCTGTCCACACACTACCCACCATGCTGTGGCCTGCAGGAAATTACTATGTCCCCTCTGCCCCCTGAATCTGTGACATGACTAGAGGTGGCTCCCGACTCCGTCCAAAGGCCAAAGACTGCTGCCTGCCGTAGCTCTGAGAGGAGCTGAGTGTTATGCTGCCCTGGCACTCTAGAAGTGGGAGGCTCTATGGAGCAGACCCTGCCCCAGGATGTTCCAGTCTATGGGGTCCTTGACTGACAAGTGGGGGCTCCCACTATGAGGCTCCTGCACACTTTCAAAGTCTCAAGTCCAACCAGAACCCAGCGCTTCCTTCCTTGCCTCGGGCTACTCTCAGACATGTAACCCTTCCGGAAGCAGAACCCCAGCTGCGAAGCAGCAAGCCTGTGCTCACCTCTCATGGCACCTGCCTGGGTGCACTCAAGTCCCATGGGCTCTGGGTTCTCTGGCACCCAGCCAAGAGGCTGGCTCTGAAATGTGACTCACTTATGGTCAGTTATTAGATTCTACATTGAACTTTTTCCCGTCAAATGGCATTGTTATGGTTGATACATTGTGTCAACTTGAGAAGTTTAGAAGTTTAACTGAGAGACTCAGCAGGGAACCAGGGTTCTTACTTTGTAAATATCTTCACCCTGTGCAAAGGAGGGCATGGAGGTGGTGTGAGTACTATACCCACCCTGGGGAGGGGGGGTTGTGTACAATATAAGGGAGATGAGGCTTGTTCCCCACTTTTGCTCTAGCTGCTGCCTTGAAGTGTTGCCACAGTGCCATGCCACCTTGCCTTGGAGCCAGCTGACTATGGATTGAAACCTCCACAAATAGTGAGCTAAATAAACCTTTCCTTCCTTCATTTGGATGCAGGGTGTTTCCTCCCAGCAACAAGAGAAAAGTAACCAAGACAGGCAGTTACCTATACTAATATTTACAGAGCTGCTGCAAGTGGAAGCAACAGTTCTTAGAAGACTCAGATTGAGTCAATAAATTCCAGAGCATTAACAATGACAAAGCATGAACCACCATTGTCACTACTCTTTATCTAAGGTCCTACTTACCACCAGGTCCTCCAGTTGTACCTGCTCCACTGTGGAAGTGACTCTGGTCTGCAGGTGAGTGCCAGGCACTGATAGGGCAAGGTCTCTCCTGCCATGTGCTTTCACAATCACCCTGGAAAGATGGTCTCAAGCACACCTGCTCCAAGAGATGCAAACCTAGACTATATCATGCTAGGGATGAAATCAAAACCCTTAGCACCCCCACTTTCCATGTTGCATCGGCTCCTTCAGAGCTCACCCTCCTAGATCAGCAAACCCCAGACCCTACACAGGAAGTGGCCTGCACTCCTCTAAAATACAGGAAATTCCTGGACATGCTTAATGTTCTTGGAGAGAGAAAGACAGGTTAGCCATAGAGGATTTACCTCTATCCCCCATGCGAGGCCCAGGCCTTTCCCTCACCCCAAAGGCCCAAGGAACTCTGTACCCTTCAACCCTAGTTAGAAGGAAGCTGCCCCTAATCTCTGATCCTCTAAGGGGCAGCTGGGCACAAATGGCACCACAATGCACACCAGCAGAGTGTGCCCTCCTTGGAATACTAAGTCCATAGTGATCTTGTTTGGGCTGACCCACTGTCTATACCCCAGGCCTGATTCTCTGATCACACAGCCAACACAGTGATCTCCACCTTCTCCCTCCACACCTGTCCCCAAGTAGCTTGTGACCCCTCAGTGTCCTTTCCATGAGGAAAGGGCGGGCTGTGCAGCACACAGCCCAGCTCCAAGGAGGGAGCTCATCCAGAGAAGAGACAGAACAGAGCACCAGGAGAGCAAGACATCAGTGTCTGTACACAGTAGAGCGGGCGGTAAGCAGGCAGCAGTGAGCAGGCAGCCCCTCCCACAGCTGAGCCTCACTGTGACCCGCAGGCTCTCCGGGACCTCAGACTCTAACCACATTTGACAGGTGAGGAGGCGTCCAAGTGTGTTCAGGTGCTTGTATTGGGAATTAGTCATGAGTGTGCTTGGTGAGATGAGGGGGTTGACAGAGAGAATTCTGAGGACAGGGCGGCACCCAGCTGCCCCCACACCATACAGGCCCATGGAACATGAGCTCGGGGGGAAATGGGCCCACAGGACTCCCTGCTTCCCTGCTGGTTCCCTTCCCAAATGCATGGCCTAGAGTCATAGTCCAAGACAAAGATGCTTGTACCCAGCCTTGCCCTGCAGGCACTGCCTCCCCACTCCTGCCCCATCCAGACCACTCTTTGGCTCCTACTCCAGGTGTCCCAGGACTGTCCCAGCATGACTGTGCCCTGGGTGGTATACGTTTGAAGAACTTAGTCTCTAGGCCATACTTCGTCAGGAAAACCCCTGGTCCCTGCCAGAGCGGAGAGGAGAAGGACAATGGTCCTCAAGCTTCTCCCTGTGTGACAGGAGGAGCTGACCTCAGGTTCTCATGAGTGCTGCACCCACCCCTCTACAAACAACCCAGTCTTGTCACCCTGGACAGAGATCAGGGACCCAGCACCCGCAGGAGCCGCACATCCTAGAGGCTTTGGGGAAGGCTGATGCTGAGTCCACGGGAGATCAGGCCTTGGAGCTCTACCTGCACGCATGGAAGCAGCTTCAGGATGCAGGTCCCCGGGACCCTCAGCTCTGTGCACAGAGTCCTTCCCCAGGGATGAAATTGGGTCCATCCCCCCACCTGATCTCTTCCTCCTAGGCGCACTCACAAGATAGTTGTCTCTGTTCAGTTACCCCAGGAGAAAGTGGGTCTTCTCTCCCTCCTCATCCATTCCAGACTCCTTTCCATATGTTTATTGGCCAGACTCATGCACGTTCTCCAGCCCAGCCCATGGGGAAGGGCATGCTCACTGAATCATTCCTTTTAAAACCAGGGTATTTAGC
The DNA here is from genome assembly GCA_004027295.1 of Dolichotis patagonum. Taxonomy (NCBI): domain Eukaryota; kingdom Metazoa; phylum Chordata; class Mammalia; order Rodentia; family Caviidae; genus Dolichotis; species Dolichotis patagonum. Next base: position 45,854 of record PVJX010010842.1, on the reverse strand, counting down.
ACCATGGCATTCAGAGGCCCCCTTCACCTCGTCAAGACTCTCGCCAAGCCCAAACCAGACTCAAGATAAATATTATCTGAAACTGGACAAACTTACACCATCTGTAAAAACTGTCTTTTGGGCTATATCCAGAATCAAATGGATCAAAGCAGGCTAAGGTCACTGTTGTGTAGTTTAATCTATAAAACACTTGCCCCGAGATAACTCAGTGGGAAGGAGCACCTTGGAGAGGATAAATGCACCCTCTAGGGTCTGCCAGTCTTATTGTTGAGTGTGTGCTTCTTGAGGCCCTTCAATGCGGTGCTGTCGGACGTGCACACTTCTCTCGTGCCATCGCTGCTTCTAAATATCAATTAACCGGATCCTCCCCTGTTAGTGATTCTTAGTGAGGGGCTGGGTCCTAGTCCGCAGTAAAGAAGGAGCACTATTCCCAACACAAAGCACATCTCCCTACAGCAGCTGCACAAACATTGAGTGCCCCAGGTCAGGTTAATGGTGCCACCAGTGCGAACCCAGCAACAGGGTATGGAATCCAAAGGCCTCAAGTGGGTGGGATTGAGATTGACAGTGACATTCATGCACCACAACTCCAAAGTCGAAAAAGACTGCAGACACAAAGTAATAAAATACCCTCATATTTCCTATTAAATTTCAAGTTCCCACAGTACAACTTCCACTATCTAAATGAGCAAGTGCAGCCATTTCCTGGGCTCCTCCCCATACCAGGCTGACTTGCAGACAAGCAGGAAGGTTGACAGTGGGCCCTGCCTCCTCCACTCCGCTCACTTGCTGTCCCCTCCTGGAGAATAACACGAAACCAGAACTCAGAGCCTGGCCAGGAAGGCAAGACTCTGCTTCCAGCCAGCCACACTTGGTGGGTATAGGGGCAGGCTGAGGACCGCTCCAAAGACGTGAAGCATGACAGGGAAGGGGCAGTCAGATACAGTGATTGGAATGGAGTAACTGATGTTCAGGGCCTCAGACCCAAGAGGAGGCTGCAGCTGGGAGCTCAGCAATATAGCTGAGGAGCCTCAGCTGGAAGTCCTCAAGGGGTGTGTTCGGGACATTTGCAGGGAGCAGGCTAGATTCTCAGAGGGACCACTCTGGTGCGTGGACTCAGACTGCAGCCGGCAGCAGGATGTGCACCTCCTGGCCACGCCCACCTCCAGGACCACCCGTTGGGTTCACCTATTGGAACAAACCTCCATTATCTGATTCTAGGGAAGATCCTGGGTCTTTCTCTCCCCTCTAAGGGGACAGTAAGGAATCCTCACACACAAATACCAGTAGAGGTTCCCGCTGAGGTCGGTGGATAGGACGAAACACCCCCATTTCCTGGTCCTAAATCTGAGTGACAGTGCAGCCAAGGGTTTCCTCAGGCCCTGATGGGAATTAGTACCGTGGTGGCTGTCACATCCCTCCTGATTCTTCCAGTTGAGGCGGCTGCTTGCGGGACCTGGGGAGACTCACCCACCACTCCTCCCCCAGTAACCACACATAAGGGCAGGAACACCTGGACCTTGAGCATCCAGCCACTGTGCCTGGAACCTTCCCTTCCCCTCACCCTTCTCGTGAAGATCCTCCCTGTGCCCCTAGTGCCTGTCCCAGGGGCTCGGGTTGAACAGGAAAAGCAGCTGTGTTCAAGGATCACCAAGTTTTGAGTCCAGCCTGCGCCACTTAACAACTTACTACTAAGACCCTAATTCAAAATTTTTTTATTTTAAAAAGGACTGGAGATTTAATTGAGTGTGAAGTCCCTGAATTCAATCCCCAATAATGAAAAACATTAAGTTAAAAAGAGCTGCATTTGTCCAGGGTCCTGTGAGCTCAGAGAAGACTTGCGCGCCCTCTAGTGGACACTTCCTGCCAGAAGCGCAAAGGGGCAGGGGAGAAAAGACGTGAAGCTGATCTTGGAGAAAGGTGGGTTCAGAGAACCGAGGTGAAGACGCAGGAGGAGGAGGATGAGATCGGGGAGTACTAGGGAGGGATAGGGAGAAGCAGGGTGAGGGGAGACAGCAGGAGACACTGGGGAAGGGTGTGCCGTGGAGTTATCATCATCTCTCCGCTGACATTTCTGGCTGATCATCTTCGTGGGGCTGCTTGCCTTGTGGAGTGTTTATCATTACCTGGAAATTTTGCCCAGTAGTGCCAACAGGACTCCCTCCCTCAGGTGTAACAATCAAAAGTGTCTCCAGACACTGCCAAGTACCCCCTTAGACAACAAAACACCCCCTAGCATTAGCTCACTGGTCTACACTGACCTCCAATAACAACTCAGCAGGTAAAACCCTTCCCCTCTTGGCAAAAGAATCATGCACAGCAGTGGCAGAAGTGATATCTGTGATACCTGTGAAAATGGCTTTTCCCTAATCAGTTACTGGCAGCCCTGGGGTAAGGCATACTTAGAGGTGATGACTTGGTGGCTTTCTGTGCCTCAACAGCAGAGAGGGGGTAGGTTTTCCCAGGTCCACAACCACACACCAGGGAACACTAACTGGCTTTTATCTTGCAACCTGGGGCATGCGGAATCCCGTGGACAGGGAAAGAGGAAATGTACGGTGTGAGCCCACGTCCACAGCCCTGGGCAGCCCCTGTGACGCTGTCAGCACCTTAGGAGAAGTCTGAGAAAAGGAGGCAAAATCAGCTCTCTGTGTAGGAAGAAATGTCTTATTCAGAAAAATATATATACAGGAATTTCTCTTTATGTTCAGAACTGTGCACTTTTGGTCACTCTTTTCCCAAGAATCCACCCCAAAACAGACATAGTAACAGGACAGAGTTGGAACTGCACACCCAGATTTGGGAGTCCCTGCCCACCCCTCCCCGTGCCACAGAACTCTTGCTGCTCCCTTATTAAAGAGGCGGGCAGAAGCAGTGCTTTAAGGCTTTCGCCTGTCACCTCTCAGACTCTGAATGATTCTGGTGTCTGCTCTTAGATTTGATACTCGTATCACGGCCTGGGGACCCGCAGTGAGCAGGACCCAGATGAACAGCCCTGCGCCCTGGAGCTCAGAGCTCACCTGCATCCACACCACTTGGAGCTGGTCAGCTTTCCTGCTGCAGCTCCTGATACTGGTTGCAGGTCTCCGCTGCACCTCCAGGGGATGACTTGAGGCCACACGGTTAACACTAGGCAATGAATTCCCTGAGACAGAACTTGATTTTGGCTCAGGAGGTGGGGATGCAACCTCATTTCCATCTGTTACCCCAACAGACTCTGTCAGGGGCCTCCCACAGACCTGCTCTGTTCCATTCCTTCCTGGGTCTCTGAGGACCCGGTCCCACCAGGGGTCGCTGTATAACACCCTTCTTCCTGGCAACACTCACAGGTAAAGACAGAGGACCACAGGACAGTCACAAGGGCAGAAGACAGAAGCTACCCAGAATGGTCAAGGAAGACATGGCCAGACCTGAGCTGCAGCTCAGCCAACACACAGGGTAAGGCAGGGTCCCCTGAAACTTTCCCCTGAGGATGATGGAGCCCACAGCCACCTGACCACCACCACCACCACAGCCCTTTTTCCAGGACACCAAGGTCACTTCCCGATGCACACCTAGCACCTGCAGTACCTTCTGGGGCAGTGATCCTGCCTTGTGTCCTTGGTCCTGAGCTAGGAGGTGACATGGAATGTAGAGGACGGGTCGTCCTCACCAGTCATCACGCAGCGGGCCTCTGTAGCCCCCAGAGCTGTCTCTATCACTTTCCTGCTGGGAGCAAGACCGGCTTTCCCAGAGCACATGGAAACATGGGGCATGCAGCGCCGCTCTGGCTTGTTTCACAAAGGAAAACATGCTCCTGGCTTTGAGACCCCAGAGGCCCCATGGGCAGTGCTGATAGGACAAAGAGAGGTCACAACCAGGGATAGGTGATCTTCCTCTCTGAACAACGTCCCCAAGAGTTTTGTCCCTCAAAGTGTGATTTGGGTGCTGAAAGGTCACACATGGAAAAGGTAAGAAGGGACGGGAGGCAGCACTGAAAGAGGAAGTGACAGAGAGGCTTCCTGGACTGAGACCCTGCCCCCAGCCTATATGACATTATGAAGTACTCAGGGGAGCTCAGCTCAGGGAGAGAAAGGACAACAGAGCTTGGAGCTGTTTTGGAGATGAAGCTCTTCTCCACTGAGGGAGGAAAGGGAAGGCAGCAGAGACCACGGAGAAACCCTCAGCCTTTCCCAACAGGCCTGTGTCCCCTGGCAGGGGCTCCTGCATACAGGTGAAGGGACAATTCCCTGAAAGTGGGAGGAGCACGGGAGAACAGAGACTGGCTGTGGTCTCCAGGGGAAGACAAAATCCTGAGAGAAGACACAGGTCTTCTGTTCAGAACCTGAGAGGAAAGGGTGCTGGAGATGAGGAAAGGGCAGGAGAAGCGCCATTGTTCTCTGTTCCAAGTAAATCATCACTGGCTACTACACTGTGAAAATGAATGTGAACTATATCTGGGTGACTCTCCAAATGACAATACAACTGGAGCTAGGCATGCTGGTGCTTACCTGTAATCCAATACTCTGTGAGAACTGAGCCAAGAGGTTCACCACCACTGTCCAGGAGGAGGCAGGATACTACACTCTACAAATCTTAAACATAAATCTGGAGTATGAAGAAGCATCTGGATGGTTCCATATACACCCTAAGTGACTGTAAAACTTCTGGATGTGGAACGGGGTTAATTCAGGATGTGGGAGGGACTACCTCCTTCACATTTTGTATTATGTCCCCATGTGGGACTTGAGCATTTTAGGAAGGACATGCACATTGAAGGCACACTCCAATAGATTAGAATCTTTTACCTGAACCCATATTGCAGAGAAAAATGGTTAACTCCCTGGGGTTATCTGAGGGAGGATCACTGTGAGTTTGAGGCCAGTCTGGGCTACATATAAGTTCAAAGCCAGACTCAACTACATAGCAAGACCCTGTCTCAAAAAAAAAAACCCAAAATAATCAGACTGCTTAGAAATTTCTTCTGTCAGATTAATTAGTACACTCTCCTTAATCTCTGTCTCCTGCATAATCTTTGGACCTGAGAAAAATGCAGGGAAACTTGCCATGACAGCACAACACTCATGGCCAGAGTCCAATTGCCAATGCAGTTCTTGTTTCCTGAACCTGCACCTGTTCTTTACTGGCTGCATGCCTCTCAAAATTCTGGTCTGCTAAGTGCTGACCAGAATCTTCCAGCAAGCTTGGCTCACAGCAGTCTAAGGATGCTTCTCCAGCCAGCATCTCCAAACTTTTCCAAATTCTTTGCTCAAGCTAATTCCAAAGGCTTCTGAACCACATGGTCAGCAATGACCCCACTTTTCTGATACCAGAATTTGTCTTAGTTACTTTTTCATTGCTAGGACAAATACTGAACACCCACAAGTTAAAAGAGAAAAGGTTTATTTTAGCTCACTGCTTGTAGAGGTTTCAGTCAATAGTCAGCTGGCTCCAAGGCAGGGCAGCATGGCAAAGGAGAACAGTCCATGACATGGCAGGCAGGAAGTAGCAAGCCTTCCTTCTTCCTCTTATTTTATTTCATCTAGACTGTAAGTCTATTGGTTGGTGCTATCTACACTCAGGTTGGGGTGTCCTTCTTCTGTAAATCCATCATCCATACCCAAAATTGTACTAAACTAATCAGTGGACTAATCCAGTATCACATACCCATGATCCAGCCACCTCCCAAAAGCCCCACTATGAGCACATGAGGATTTGAGGAGACATCTAATACAAGCCATAATAAGGTATATCAAAAGATATAACCCTTCAGATCCTAGAGAAAATGTGGTTAGCCAGATGTGGTGGTGCACACATATAATCTCAGTATTCAAAAGGCTGAGGCAGGAAGATCACCATGAATTTGAGAGCCTGGGCTACGTAGTGAATTCAAAGTTAACCTGAACTACGTAACAAGACCTTATCTCAAAAAAAAAAAAAAAGAAAGAAAATGTGATTAACAATCCACAAACTAGATAATCTTGTTATTATCTTGATTCTGATCTATACATGACGATTAGCTTTTGACTAAACACTAACCCCTGAGCCTCAATTTACTCATCTGTAAAATTATAATAGATCATCTGCATCTTAAGGTTGTTGTGATGATATTTATTAGATTCATGAAATTAAAGCCTTTAAATGAGGATTTTACATAGAGTCAAGACTCAATCTGTGCTATCAACTAGTATTATTATCATGAACTTTGTTATTAGCTCAACAAAATCAACTGGAATTGGGTTAGCTTTTTTTTTTTTCCTTTGGTGCTGGGGATCGAACTCAGAACCTCACGCTTGCCAGGCAGGTGCTTATGCCACTGAGCTAAATCCCCAGCCTTGGGTTAGCACTTTATCATAGCACTTTGTTCTATGACTTTCTTTGGCTTAGAGTTTAAGCATCAGATTCTAAATCTTCATAGTGGGGTGATATCTCCTTCCTGTTGAGGATGAGAAAATCAATGAAATATAAGTATTTCCTACGTTATACCTGACACATAAAACAGTCTTGGAAACAGTCACTTTCTATTGTTATTGCTAATCAACCTTGCACTAACTGGATAGGCCCTGCTCTCTAAGACTGTCATCTTAGAATGAAATGAAATGAATAATGAAAAATGAAAAAGAAAAAATAAAGGAAAAAGAATTAAAGAAACAGAAATAGGGTATGATACAGACTACAGGTGAGAGGGTGTACAAGTTAGAGCAACCACAGGGTTTCAAAACAGATGAAGCAACAGCCAACAATGATTAAGTCAGGAGAACATGGTGATGAAAATAACAAACCACACCCAGACCTTGGTGCGTTTCCTTCACCCTTCACGGAGCTGCTCCCTGCATAGGTCCTCAAAGTTTCCCCTGTAATACACTTTGTCTTTCAGCCCCTTTCTTGTCTTCTTTCAGCAGAAGAAAAGACCCCAGGTCTCTCTGCAGGCACCATTGCTGGTATAATGGCTGGGGTCTTGGTTGGGGTGGCCCTTGCCATCACCCAGGGGTTTTTCTTGCTCCTGACAAGGTACCAAGCCTCTCCTCACCTGACCCCACCCCCAGGTTGACCAAGAACAGGAGGAAGGAGACCCCATCCTCTCAGGCTCTCAGGTGTCCTAACTTCCCACTGACCCTTTCCTCTCACTCCGCCCAGCTCCTCCATCAGCTACTCTAGTCCTGAGCTGCTTCTTCGACAGTTTACACATCAATAAAATAAATTGAGCATAACTAAAGATCTGTGCCCTTAGCATGGCCCCAAACCTGCAGCCTCTATGGGAGGTGGTCAGTATCAGAAGTCAGTAGCTCCTGCTGTTTATTCCAGGGCATCTCACCCAGTCAGCTTGGCATCTGAGGTGTGGTCCTGGGCTAAGTCACACTGGGCTAGTGGAAGAACCTGGACAGACTGGGTGGGGTCAACAGTCCCCAAGGCTGCAGTGTTAGCCATGGCCTCAACATGCAAGATGGAAGAAGTTCCGGGACCCAGACAGTACAGTGTATCCTGGAATGTTCTTTTTGACTCTTGCTGAGGTGGATAAAGAAAAAGGACAGAGCTATTTTAGTACCGCCTGCCCTGATTAAAGGATCCGGCCACAGCCAGGCACCATGGTAAGAAGAATCAAGATGCCTGAGGCACCCAGGGTCCTGTCTACACACTGGCCTTCCTTTCCCTCCTATGGCTCAGACCTGACAATCAAGCAAACCCTCATTGTTTTAGGGTCCTCAGTCCCTTTCCTGGGTTCCTGGGTGACTGTCCTCCTGAAGCAACTTCCTTCTGGCCCAACTCAGAAGTGTCTGCTTAAGGCCTTTCCTCAGTTGGCCCTCTCCTGGGACACCTTCCCCACTCCACCACCAACTAGTGCAGAAAGGAGGTCTCCACCCTCACAACAGAAAAGAGACTGCTCCATGTTCCCTCCCTGGCCACGATGCTGAGACCTCTTCCTGCATTCTCATGAATAAGCCTGATCTTTCTTAGGTCCAGTGTACAGCACAATCTCCGAGAGCACAGCCCCAAGTGTCCACGCCTGGTGAATGCTCCTTCAGTCTGTGGCTGGAAGCTCAAGTCTGCCCTCCAGGGTCCATTCCTACAGTCATCCCTGGGGTCAGGTCCTTTCCCAGCAGGGCTCTTGAAAAACACTACACGGGACCCCAACTGCCATGTCAGTCAGGACCTGTGGGATCCAAGTCACAGTCACCTCCTGGGCTTCACTTGCTCATTTGCTTCAAAACATCTAAACAGTCTCTGTCTAGAAAATGTTCCATCTACCTTGATGCCCTGCAAGCTGAGGACCCCCAAGCCCTCCTGCTGCAGGGACCCGGGCCTCCTCATACCCTCCTGATAACTCCTATTCCTATCTCCAGGCCACGAACCCTCTGACAGTCCTGATAAGCCCACTCTACTCTCTTCACACAGGGGCTGAAGCCATGCAGGCTCAGGACAAGGGCTCTGTCACCTCAGCACAGCACAGAGCACCCTCTCCACATGGTCAGGACAAAGCTAGCCCAGCCCTGAACATGAGCTGGGCCCTCTTCAGGGGCAAGAGCAGCCTCGCCCTTCTCCTGAGCCCAGATCCCTCTGGTTCCCGGGGAGACCCTGGAGTCTGGCAGGTACACATTAAGCACTGAGAACATCAGTCAGGGGTCACAGGATAACGAGGACACAGGATGGTCACAAGTAGGACAGGACCCAAGTGTCACTCCTTTCATACAGTCTGGTGCTCAGGAAGCCAACCTGCTTGCTCGCTTCTGGGGGGGAAATGAAAAAACTGACACAGGGAGGCAAGCAGTGGTCTCTCAGAGGCCACAACTTTCCAGACGCAGCCCAGCACCTGCTCACTGAGCCCTGGCCTCCCTGTCCCCTGACATCTGCTTTCTCTTGCCCACCAGGCCTACCTCCCAGCCCCAACCTCCCCACCTGTTTCCATCTACGAGATGAATGTAGGGTGTGCACGTTCAGGCCCCATAGGACTAAAGGGGACCCAGGACCTATCTCTCCATTCTGGGTCTGCTTAGACATCCAGGAAGTGGGATGGGGTGGTGATCAGAGGAGGGAGGGCCCTGGTAAAAGGACCCTCGAGCATCTCAACATAGCCAGGCCTCAGCACACGCAGCTCTGGCTGAGCCAAGGCCTGGTAGACACTCAGGAGCCCCTTCATTCTTTTTGCAAGATTCACTAGACCTGATATAAACGTTTACTGCTGGATTATCCCCACGAGGTGTGGCCTCTTGGTTTCCTTCTCATTAGAAGTCGAAGAGCTGATTCTCCCGAGACTCTGGTTATGCTTCAGAGTTAAGAGTCTAAGCCCCAAGGTGACTAGAAAACTCAAAGGATAGGGGATCTTCCTGGGTCCTAGATGGGCTGCCCTGAGAATGCCTCTCCTCCAGAAGGAAGGAGCATCCAGGGAAACTGAAGTGTCCCGGAAAGGAGCTGAATAAAGTGGATCCTTGCTGTTGGTGCTTTCTGTTCTCAAGGGAAATTCTCTTAGCAGAACTTCACCTGAAATTCCAGGTCATCTCTCTCCTGCAACAGACAAGGGAAATGTAATCTGTAAGTTGTTCTAATATATTCTCTCTTCCTAGGAGACAAGAGCTGGGAGTTGAGTTCCAGAGTAAAAATCAGGGTCCATGCACAGGAGAGGTGAGATTCAGAGCCCCACAGCCAGCACAATGTTTAGCAATCCTTACACCCAAGGTATTTGGATGAGCAACCCTGGACACTCAGTTTCCCCTCTGCCTTAAAGGCCAGTGCTCATGACATCTTTACCCCTGTGGGGACACAGGGAATATCAGAGTAACTGAAGTGAAACATCCAGATTTAAGGCACTCCCCATAGCCTCTAATCCTACTCCCATCCCATCATTTTCCACTTTATCCCTGGCTGGATCTCCCTGGAACCAGCCTCCTCTCCACACTCAACACCAAGGCATGGGTGCAGGGCTCTCCCAGTGAAACTCTCCAGGTTCCAAGTGATCGTACAAAGTGTCTCCTCCCAGGTCTTCCCTGCAGGATGTCCACCTGCAACACCTGGGCCCCTGCTCTCAGTCCTTCCCTGAAGCCTTGGGCATGGTGACATCCTCACATACATCCGCTTGGGTCAAGCATCACACATTCTCATAAATAAGCTGCCTGTGTACTAAACAAAGCTAAGAGCATATTCAGCCATCCCCTGAGTGTTGCCTGTCCTGAGATGAGGAGGAAATCTACTCAGAGTTTCACATCATGATTTAGCCCTAGTAAATCCTTATCTCACATGTACATAGTGTCAGATTAAACAAGGTAACTGCTCTTACATTAGGTTCCTATTGAAACTTTGACAAATTGTCACAAACACAGTAGCATAAAACAAGATGTCCAACTTGGGATTTAGCTCAGTGGCATAAGAGCCTGCCTGGCAAGTGCAAGGTTGTGAGTTTGATCCCTGGTACCAAAACCACAAGACGCCTTGGCTGTACTGTTTCTTGAGGCTCCAGGGCACAGTCTGTTTCTTCACCTATGCCAGCCTCTGCCAGCCGCCCGCTCTCTTAGGGAGTGGCCCCTTTCCCCACCTTTGAAGCTGGCTGTGTGGCCTCTTGAAGTCCCTCTTCTTTTACTCTTCGCCCTCCTCCCTGTCTCGTGAGGAAAGGACCTTGTGATTACCTTAGACCCACCTGGAAAACCACAAGAATCTCCCAAATTCATGATCCTAACATAATCTGTAAAGTGTCTTTTACCACAGAACACATTCACAGATTCTGCAAATGAATATAGGGACATCTTCAACAGAAACTTGCCCTGTCCACATCTCAAGGCAGTTTTGTCATCTTCTTTTCTAAAAACTTCACACGGACACCTGGATTTGGGTCATCCTGACTGTAGTGTCATTTGTCAGGTGCTGCCAGCTCCTGAGTAAGAGGCCAGAAGGAAGGACACATCACATTCTAAAACACCTGCCCACCTTCTCCCTTGTGATAATGCTTAGCTGATAGGAATAACAGAACTGGGAGCTCACAGTTCACCCTCCCCCCCCCACTAGTTCCTGGTCATCAGAACCACAGACAGTATCTTAGGGTCCCTGGTTCCCAGGCACTGCAGCAGAGGGGACACAGATGAGAAGGGACTACTTAATAGACAGCTCTTTTCTATTTTGCCAAAGAAAGACAAAAGTAGAAAGTTATTCCAGGGATGATCTGAGTCTCCTCTAATTTACATATAGGAGTCCCTGCACAGCTATCTGAGTTTGGGTTGTTGGCATATCCATCGCATTCCCTACGAGGCACCACATTCTCTGAGGCACCACAAGCATGGCCTCAAAGAAGCTGAGAGCCTGCTCCAGCATCATAATCTCTGTCCTGAGACACAAGGGCTGGGATTTAGCTCAGTAGTACAGAACTTGCCTAACATGGTCAAAGGCCTGGGTTCAAGCCCCACCACTGCAAAACCAAAACCAAAATTTAAGAAATAAAACTCCCCTGAGGCACAGTCACTGTCTCTGCCTAAACACCATGGAAACTTTCTCATTGACTTCTGCCCCCTGGTGCCTTTCCTAGAAACCACACTCATAACCGGACCTGAAGCACCTCCTGAGCAAGCATCCTGCTGAGCCCCCAGACGGCTGAAAATGTGGTGTATCACTACAGTGCTGAAACATCCCTCAGCAGTAAAAAGAAAAGAAGAATTGATAACGCTGCAATGTGGAGTATCCTTGAAAACATTATAGTAAGTCAAGGAAACCGGTCACAAAAGATCACATATGGTATAATTCAATTATGTGATTCAATATCTCCAAAATTGGCAAATATGTAGAGACAGAAAATAGACTAGTGGTTGCCTATAGCTGCAGGGATTTGGAGGAAATAAGGGCGACCATGGAGCTAGAGTTTCTTTGGGGATTGAAAAAATGTTTCAAAATTTCAATAATAGTTGTACAAGTTTGTAGATACACTAAAAACCACTGAATCACACACTTAAAATAGGTGACTCTTATGGTGAGTTATATCCCAATAAAGGTTTATAAATTAATAAATATAAGAAAATGCTCAAAATATAATTATCTTTGAAATTTTTTCTATGTATTGAGTTCCATATTAGGTGTTGTTATATTTTTTTCATCAGTCACACAATATGATATCATGGATATCCATGAGTTTTACAATATGAAATTCATGGATAAATGACAGGGTATTTGCAGAGTTGCCTCCACCCTGAGCCATTTTCCCCCTTTAGCTTGAAGCCAGACTTTTTTTTTAATTTTGAAACAAGGCCTAAGTCACAAAGTTGCCCAGGCTGGGCTCAAACTTTCAATTCTCCTGCCTCAGCCTCCCAGATTTCTGGGTTTACAGACATGAGCCATCACATCTGACTTTTTTTTTTTTTTTTTGGATACAGGGTCTCACTGTAACAGGGTCTCACTGTATAGTCCAGGCTGACCTTGAACTCACAATGAACTCACTATGGAGCCAGGCTGGCCTCAAACTCAACCTTTAGTCATTTTTTAAGGACAGTAACAAATTGTCTTAATCTCACTTCATCAGAGAATATCCTTACGTTCCACTCATTCCTGAAAGATAGTTCTTGGCTGGTGGATGTAACGCCATCATTTTGTCAGACCTCTCTATCCCTGAGTCACTCCCTGGACATGCATAGCCTTCCTCATACCTCCCACACCTCCACACTCTCGAAGATCACAGGACAAAACATAAATATAATGCTACAACTTTATTTTATTATATGAAGGAATCTGGGTGTCTGTCTAGTCCAGCTGGATATCAGTGCTTGAAGATAAGCAGGAAGCCTAAGAGGATGCTCCAAGAAGAACCTAGACTGGAAGGCCCTGCACCAATAGGCGAGGACTTCTCTAACACGTTTAGTTCCTCAGTCACTCGGATGCTTCCAATATGATGAAATTTTGTTAAAACCTTTCTATATGCATTAGTACAGCCCATGAGCAGGAAAGTGGTATTTAGATACCCTAATAAGGAAGAAAGGAAAGAATCAGTGATACTTTCAAGACTCGAGAGTCCTTCCCTCTTCCCAGAGGCCTCTCATAAATCAGAACCCCTGCCCTTGGGCACCAGCAGCTTTATTCCTTCTTCCTTGGCATTCACGTGGCTGGTCCCCTACCTCCCTGCTCCCATCACCAAACCCCAGCTTCTCGCAGATGTAAGAAGGTACTAGGTAACACCTAGCATAGGATAGGCATCAGATAAACTTCTCCTCTCACCTGCCTGAAATTTTATGGTGGCACTGTAACATGCAAAGACATCCTTAGGGCAAGTCTCAGGGATGACAAACATTGGAAGACATTCCCGGCTGTGCTCACCCACACAGGATGGGCAGTTATGGGAAGACAGTGCCACTGGCTTAGAAGCTGTGGCCTTGAGTCTCACAAATGGCTTCAGGGTGGTGAGGTTGTTGCAGAGATAGGTCCGACAGACATGGCTATAGGAAGCAATGGACACTCCGGGTGGAGAAACAAGGTAGGATACTTGTGGAGAATAGGATAAGGCTGAGCTGCAGCCTTTAAAACCCAAAACTCCATTATTGGTCCCTGAGGAGCAGAGGATTTGTGGTCAGTGTCATTTAGCTCACCTAGAGTCCATCCCTTCCCCCCACGCTTCCTATCCACACCCTGCTCTGCTCAGCTTTGCTTATCCTCCATGTCTACTCATTGAAACTTCTGGGGTCTCCATCTGTGTCTCCTCATCCTTTGCTTGGCAGGAGACCAAATTCTCTCTCCCTTGTGCCCCCATCCTTCTCTCTTCCTCCAGTGACCTTCCCACTTCCATTCTGCCCTCTTACCCAGCCCACAGTTTAAACAACTGGGACCCACTCTGCTCTTGCAGTACCCTAATGCGTTTCCAAACACAGAGTGAAGTAAATATATGGAACTCTAGTCCTGGGTACTGAAAATGGAGCTAGGGTCAAACAAGTGAGCAAAGGAAAAGTTTTTCAAACTCTATCCCCACTTTACCTGTCTCAATGTATACTAGTGTCTCCTCGCAGCCTTCTCTCAGCTTACACACCATGCTCCTCAACAGAAGCCAGCGCCAGGTAGGGAAGTTAACTCCTCTGAAAAGTGAAGCTACTGCTTCATAGCACAAAAGACCTCCAGTCCCTAAAATAGAGAATTTTTTCTATTCATTTACCGCCCCCTACACATACACATCACCTTTTTACCCTCGAACTGCCAACCAGGAGCTCAGCATCCAAGTCCCCTGATGAACCCAAACACTCAGCCCTCCTTCCCCTAGTGGCCCAGATCCAGCCTCCCACTTTTTGGATTCTTAAAACATCCAGTCCCTCAGGACATACGAGGCAGGAAGGTGATGGCCCATAGGAGGCAGAGCAGCTGCACAGGTCGCAAATGCTGGGGTCCCATGGTTCTGTGTCTGGCTCCTGGACGCTAGAGGTCAGTCTGGAACTAATTTTGATCTGGGTTCTTGTGGGTCCCTGAGTGCTCTGTCCACCTGCCTCTAGGTCACTGTTTCTAAAGCAGAAAGTTGACTGTGTCAGTTGCTGCAGCACAAATTCTCTTGAGACCATCAGGACACAAATTCCTCATCTCCCTCTAATCTAAACTGCACCCAGTACATCCACTTCTAAAGTATTCCCTACTCTCCCACCTAGGTCCTCTCCCTGGCCACAGTGCTAATCATAAGGGCCAGAATTATATAGCTGTTCTCCAGCCAGGTGCAATGAGATCACAGTGGCACATAAATGCTTAAAATACCTGTGTGTGAAAGTTAATTAGCATATTACTAAGTACATTTTAAGAGATTTTTAAAATATTTAGAATTGAACAAATTTTCTTCTCTCCTTCATACACACACACACACAATCTGTTGAAAACTAAGATCTCTAGTTAATAGCATTGTTCTGCTCCGTTATATGAGATGTCCTCATGGGGAAGGGATCAAGGGATGTTGCATTCTTTTTGCAATTTTCCATGAACCAATAACCACTTCAAAACCAAAAGTCTTTTTTAAACTACAAATCAAAATGTAAGATACAACAAAAGCAGTATTTAGAAGTAAGCTTGTACTGTGATTTCAGTCTTTGCAGTAGTGGGACTCAAACCCAGGAGTGCTCTACTACTGACCTACATCCCTAATCCATTTTTTTGGAGGGACAGTCTCTCACTAAATTGCCCTGGTAGGACTTGAACTTGTGTCCACCTGCCTCAGCCTCTCTCAGTGCTGAGATTATAGGCACGTGTCACCTCACCTGGTGTAAGTGAATTTATAGTTTTAAAAACATTTATCAGGAAACAAGAAGCACTTAAAAATAAGTATGTTTATGAATTACCCCAATAAGTTATAAACAACAAAACAAACTGCTTTAAAAAAAGAATGGAAATAAAAATAACAGCAATGAAATAGTAAGCAACATTATTTTTTAAAAAAAAAATTTTGAAAGGCCGGGGATTTAGCTCAGTGGCATAAGCACCCGCCTGGCAAGTGCAAGGTCATGAGTTCAATCCCTGGTACTGCAAAAAAAAAAAATCTTTGAGCTGGAAGTATAGCTCAATGGTAGAGCAGTCATCTAGCATGCACAAGGCTCTGGGTTTAATCCCTGACACTGACAAAAAATCTAACATTCATTCTTTGGAAAGATTAATTAGATACTTTTTTGGCAATTCAGCTCAAGAAAGAAGATGCAAATAAAATACTGAATGAAAACTGGTAAATGATAGAGGATGTTTTACAAATCATAAAAGTGGTATTGACAATTACATTGATAAATCTGAAAAGCTAAAGCAGATAAAAATATGAAATGCTAAAGTTGGCATAAGAATATATGTAACACCTTAAGGCCAGGGGTTTATCTCAGCGGCATAAGTGCCTACCTGGCAAATGCAAGGTCATGAGTTCAACCCCCGGTACCCCCCCATAAAACAAACAAAAAAGAATATATGTAACATCCTAAACTAACAACAATGGCCAAGGATCTCCTACAAGTCAAAAGGAAAAATGGACCAAGTATATGAAGAGGTAATCCTCAGATGAGCAGGTATGAAAGATATGAAGGAAGGCACTCAAACCCAACAGTAATCAAGGAAATGCTAGACCAACCCTGAGATGTGTCCTTGTTGGACATGTCCTGGACTGCCACTGTCAATGATAAGAAAACCAGAAAATGACAAGTGTTGGCATGAATGTAGGTACAAATTGGGGTGATGGTGGATTGTACCCTTTCCTCAACCCTGATGAACAAAGAAGTTGAGAAGTCTGATTTTAGGCCCAACATTGCATTATAGGGAGAAGTCTGACAGAATTTAGTCAGACCAGGTTTATAAAGAACCATTTTTGATATATCCTAAGGTAACAGAAATTTCCACATCAGGAGTCTGAGGCCACAGTATTAATGTGATGGTGAGTTGAGACAACAGAACATTCCTTCCTGAAACTAAGTGAATGCACAACATGCAGGGGATGCCCACCACAGAACATCACACAACAGTTAAAAGCGACCAGTTAGATGTACACATGCGTACCTGGACAAATCATAAAAAGTATAGTGTTATTTTAAATAGTAAATAACATAATATCACTTCTATAAATTAAAAACTCATACATAGCCAGGTGCATAATCCCAGCTGACTGCAAGAGAGACTGATTCAGGAGGACTGAAAGTTCCAGGCCAGCCTGGGCCATTTACCAAGACTGTGTCTTAAAAGGGAAGATAAAAAGCTAAGAATGTAACTCAGGGATAGAGTGCTTACCCAGTATGCTTGAAGTCCTTGGTTCAAACCCTAATATCACAAAAGTCATTTTTTTAAATCTTAGAAGAACATACATAAACCAAAAGACATACAAAATGACTCTGCCTATAGAAAAGTTAAGGAATGAAATCTAGGAATAAGGATTAGTGGAAATAACCAAAACAATGTAGAAAGGGACATGAAGTTCAAAGGCCTTGCACTCGAGGAGCAAATTTGTAATCTTTATCCTTCCATTTACCGGCTATGCAATCATGTGCAATTTACTGAACTCTGAGCCTGCTTTCTCATTAATGTATTTCTTAATTAGGAAGGGAATTGAGATGGCTAGAGGGAGGGAAGGAAAAGGGATGAAAAAAGGAATTAAGCTGTGTTATGTATACGTACCAACTACAAACAAGGAATGTAAACATTATGTACTACAATCATGTGCTAATAAAAGAAACCCTGGAGCAGTTAAAAGAAAATAAAGTGTACTAATACATCTCATAGGGTCATTATAAAGAGTAATAAGATAATTAATATAAACTGCCAGGCAAATGCTAAATCAGTAAATGTTATTTCTTCTCTCTTCCTCCCTCCCCACTTAAAAGATCAGATTTCAATCTCTTAAACTGGCATTTAAAATCCTCACCCATCCACCTCACCACACCTTCAAACTGGCTCCAAAAAACCTTTTCAACGTAATCTAGAAACAGCTCTCCTGCACAGCAGCCTAGCTGGAGGTTACTTCCACCACCTTTTTCAGCTGGAATGGCCCAGACACATGGGTCTCTAACTCAGAAATCTGTGGTAATCAAAGGAGTTAGAGCCCAAGAAAAGACAGGACATGGGAACGGGAAATCTGACAAAGGGTCACACAGTGGGACTGGGGGAAATCAAAGGAGACTGCACACATTTTGCAAAGGAGCAAAATGACAGGACTCAACACTGTGAGCACAAGCAGGAACTCCAAGCAGAAAAGACTTGAAATCCTAAAGAAACGACGATGGGATGGTCAGAGGGGACCTCACCACAACAAACAAACCTACAGAGAGGGGCGAAGGGGCAACCTGATGGGATGGCACTCCAAACAGCGACAGAACCGGCAGAAAGCACAGCAAAGGGGCAGGAAAATGAGGCATGGGGCACAAAGATGGAGGAAAGAACTCACGTAGTGAACTAGAAAGGGGGAGCCAGAGGAGAGCTAGGCAGCGCCTCAGTCACATCTGGGTACCGGATGCACAAAGGAAATAGAACACTCGGGGAGGATGGGAAAGGAAAAGAAAAGGGGGTCTTTAGGGAGATACAGAGAAGAGGGGTGACCTGGGAAGAATGAAATCCGTGAAGAAGAGCCACACAAGTGGAGGGCCACAAAGACAGAAAAAGGAAAAGAAAAACAACAACAACTACTACAAACAAGCCAGGCTTTCAAGGGAATGGAGCACCAGGAGGACACGGGTCGGAAGAGGAGCAAGACAGACAAGCAGAGGCAGTTGGTCATAGAAACAGACACAAGAAAACGGGAGCAACTTGAGAAAGTGAGAACTGGGAAGAAACAAGGAACTCACAGGGAAGGGAACGCATATGAAAATGGTAGCTCGGGAATTAGAGAACCAAAAGAGTGAACAGGGCAGTCGAGCCTGAGAGCGCAAGCGAGACCAGGGCGTGGCGGCGCATGCGCAGACCGTCTGGGTAACGCTCTTGAGGAGAGGGAAGCGAGGCAGAACCTGCTGTTGCTGGGGGCAGGGCCGGCCTCGGTCCTGGAGACAGTACTCGACGCCCTATTGGCCACCTCTCCTGAAAAGGAATAGTCTGGAAATGCCAGCCACGGTGGGGGAGGGGAGATTAACGGGCACGAGATTCAACTCGACGCACTATTGGCTGGCTTGCTACTCTACCTCCTAGAGAAGTCCAAAGGGAGGAAGGGGCGGGCCGTCAGCGCACCATCTCAAACTGCATTGGTTGCCCCGCGTGGCCGGTGCTCGAAGCTCATTGGTCCTTGAAGGAAGACCAGGGAAAACTAGCGCGAGCCTGACCGTTCCTCACACCACTTGCTCTCCTCGCCACTCTGAGTGACTCCGCTCGAGGCTGTGGTAACCACGGGGTGGCGGCATGAACACGAGCCCTCCCCGCCCTCTCCCTACTACTCCTTCTCTCTTGCGCGGGATCCCCCACCCAGCCCCCAAGCATCCTCTTGGCCACCTCGCGCCCCTCGCACCCCTCTCTGCACCCCCACCCGCAGGCCCCTGGGCGCAGCGCGTTCCTCGTGCCCTGCCCCCTCCCTGACACCCTGGAGCGCGGTGGAGCCACAGACAGGCGTTTGAGGGGCGGCTGCTG
This sequence comes from Dolichotis patagonum, assembly GCA_004027295.1. Lineage (NCBI taxonomy): Eukaryota > Metazoa > Chordata > Mammalia > Rodentia > Caviidae > Dolichotis > Dolichotis patagonum. The sequence continues at coordinate 26,879 of PVJX010010842.1, read as the reverse complement.
GGAGGGTGCACGGCCTGTAATGGTTACGTGGCGGGGTGTGTGGGACTAATTTGTTGGAGGCGGGTGCAGGTTCATAAGCGCTGGGTAAAACCGTGTGCAAGGGAGATTTGGCATTCCGAGGCGAGGGCTGGCTCTTGAACGGGGTCTGGCGCGTGGCAGGGACTCAGTAAATATTTGTAGAATGAAGGAGTGAATGAAAATAACTGCTGAAAGTGGGGAGGGAATACCTGGGAATAAGGTAATTTACTGAGGGAGTAAGAACAGAAACTGAAGAAGAGCAAGGGACAGAATGAGTTGCAGGGTATATGTTGGATTAAGAATTGACTAGGGCATAAAAGGGATTTTTGTTTGTTTTGTTTTTGGGGGGCTTTGGTTGGTTTTGATTTTTTGCTTGAGTCAGGCTTCTTGCTGGCACACGTCTATATAGTACAGGCAGTTTTGTGAGACCGTTTAAAAAATAAAAAGGGCTGGGGGTGTGGCTCAATGACAGAGAGAGAGAGAGAGAGAGAGAGAGATCAGGATAGGATGACAGTTGTTGAAAAAGATGCCGAGATAAACTTGGATGGAACGGAGTGTTTGTGGGAAAGGGATGTGGGCATCAAGAGGAGCCTAGGGAGGGCATGTGTGTGCCCAAAACTGGGATTCATCATGGGAAAGTGTGCCAGTGAACGAAAGAGAATACTGTTTGTATTGAAAGAATACTTAGGAAAGAGGAGAGATTTAGGAAGGAGGACCAATGAAAAAGGTGGGGTGCAGAAAGGAGAAGAAAGCAGGGTCTACAGAGGGGCAGAATTTAAAAACACAGATATGGCCTCCCCAGAACAGTAGAGGTGGTTAAGAGGAGGTCCTACATAGCCATCCTAACCTGCCACCTGAACCTAGATCCATGGAACCCAGTGAAACGCCTGCTGCTCACCACTGCGCTACTGACTCGGCCTCAGGAGTTGAGACCAAAGCCATCCAGGGCACAGAGCTTATCCCTAGAAGAGCTGTCAGTCGCTCTCCAACTTGTGCCCGCTGCCGCAATCATGGCATCACGGCCCATCTCAAGGGCCATAAGCGCCTCTGCCTCTTTCAGGCTTGCGAGTGTCACAAATGTGTCCTCATCCTGTGAGTGTGAGGTCTAAGGAGGGAAGGCTGATGGGCTCCCTATAAAGGGTGGCTGGCTTTTGACTTGTAACCCACCCCCTCTTTTAGGGAACGTCGGAGGGTCATGGCTGCCCAGGTGGCTTTGCGAAGGCAGCAGGAGGCCCAGCTAAAGAGACATCTAGCTCAGGGACTGGTGAGGAGAGAGGCAACCCCTCTCAAAGCGCCCATCCATGTTAAAAAAGAAGTTACTCAACCAGGGGTCCCATGTGAGTGTCTCTGGCTTTAAATGGGGCAGGGATTTGGGTATAGAAAGCATAAGTAGGGAAAAGAGAACCAGTCCTGCCATTTAATGGGCATGTTACCTTGGGCAAGCTGTTTCTACCCTCTGGGTTTCAGCCTCCCAACTATAAAAAAGTGAAATCTTCAGGTAGAAAATGGGAGAGCTGCCGGGGATTTAGTTCAGCAGTGTAAGCACTTGCCTGGCAAGCGTGAGGTCATGAGTTCGATCCCTGGTACCAGAAAGAAAATGGGAGAGCTGCCCATGGTGGCACTCCCCTGTAATCCTAGCACTCCAGAGGCTAAGGCAGGAGAATGACCACGAGTTCAAGGCCATCCTGAACTACATAGTGAGCCCCTGTCTCAAAAGAAAAAAGAAAATGATCAGAGAGAGAGAAGTCAGATGGAGTTTGAGGAGGAAAGGAGTCCAGAAGAGCTCACTAGAGCTCTCCCTGCTCCCTCACAGCTGGAAAGGAGAACATAGCACCCTTGCCTCAGAATCTTCACGGGGCAATCCCACTGGCACTGACACCCCCTGGGAAGGTAAGGCAATCTTATGCCCTGAGGGTGTGATATCCACCTTATCTCCTACCTAAACCCCTTTCTCAGTGCTCTCAACATCTGTATTCTAGCCTCATCCCCCACTTACTATGTAATCTTAGACAAGTCACTTCTGTTGGAAAAATGAGGGTAGAATTTTAAGGCCTATACATAGTTTTGGGGTCCTATCCCATCCTAGAACACAGCTCTTATCCAGCTTTATTATACCTAATCGACATATGCCTTCTACTCTTACAGGAGAACTCCTGTGGACCTCTGCTGCTCAGCCGTCCCCCAGAAGGCTTGCCTTTGCCTTGGACTCCAATGCCTCCTAGCCCTTGGGGTCATGGACACTGGCTACCTCCAGGCCTCTCCATGCCATCCCCAGTGGTGTGTCGCTTGCTCTGCCAAGAACCTGCTGTCCCTCTGCATCCCTTCCCTGGTAGGAAAAGAATTCAACATTCATTCAGTGCCAGTTTGCCAATGTATCAGGAAGGAAAGAGGAAAGGGGCACAGGTGAGGAAAGGGAATACAAAGCAGTGACTTCTGATCCCTATATACTTTGCATGCTTTGTCTTCCTTAGGTTTTGACCCTGGTACCTCCCTCCGGCTGCCTACTCATGGGTCCCTCCCAGCCTTCCCAGGATCTCGCTCAGTACTGACAGCTCCTCCTCCTGGAGAGCCCCAAGGGCCCCCTAGCCTTCCACACACGTGAGTATAGAGATAGATAGATGTGTATTTATTCCAAGCCTAACTGTTATGAATACCGCAGTGGATGATAAAGAAGAAGAGCTCCCAGACTACCAATAGGCAATGCAGAGTGCTCATAGATCCACTGTTTCATGTCTAAGAACCTTTAGACAAGTATCTAAATGTGTCTGAGCCTGTTTTATTTTTAATCAGTAAATAAAAGATGCTATTACTTTAAGATTTTTGTAATAATTAACAATAATGTATGGACTATACCTAACACAGATCCTAACTTGAGCAAATAATGAGTATTAAATCTTAAAAAGATGAGATGGAATAGGATTACCTATTGAAATGGAAGATCAGGATGGTAAGATCCTCAGAGGCTTATCAGAGAAAGCTTCTGAAGGTGGCCCCTGCTCAGCTTCAGATTCCACAGGGACTGGGGAAGGAAAACAGACATGGCAAAGTAGGGTCAGTAATTCCAGTCCCTCTAGATATATTGGCCTTCTTTTAAAAAAAAAAAAACTGACACCAAAATCTGGGTTTGCTGGTTTACGCCTATAATCCCAGTACTCCTGGAGGCTGAGGCAAGAGAACTGCTATGAGTTTGAGGCCAGCCTGGGCTACAAAACGAGGCCGTCTCAAACAAAAATAAACTGACACCAATGATATCCTGTAATCCTTACAGTAATATGGGAAGAAAAATTGTCAGGGTTTTTATTTTATAGAAAATAAATCAGGGGTTGGGGATTTAGCTCAGTGGCATAAGTGCCTGCCTTGCAAGTGCAAGGTCGTGAGTTTGATCCTTGGTACCAATAAAAAAAATGCAAAAAAAAGAAAAAAAATCAGGTCAAGATGAGGCACAACACTTACCCAAACCCACAAAGCTCAAAGGGCAAGTAGGTTCTCAGAACTCTAATCCTTATGTCTGTTTATTTGTTTAATCCCCTTGGCATCTCTCCTTGATTCTAGATGCTCAACTGTGATACTCCAGTCTTGTGGTACTCCGGACTCTCTTCTGCTACAGCCGCAGGTCCTGGGAAAGAAGTGGCATCCAGGACCCAGGGAGGAGGTTGAGTCTAAAGAAGGGAAAAGCAAGAAAATGTGAAGGAACTAAAGATAGAGGGGAACACAGAGGAGTAGGAAGAAATGGTGGTTCCCAGGCTGCTTTTCTCTTTGCTTTGCAGGCTCCTGGATCCTCTCGCCTAGCCTGGACATCTCCCCCCTCTGAGTGGCAGCTGCAGCAGGAGGCAGCTGAGGCTCTTATAGGTCTGAAAGACTCATCCCAGGCTCCCCGACTGACCCCTTCTGTATCCCCCAACCCCGCCTGGATCTCCCTACTCCAACCCTGTGGCCCAACAGGTAACCTGCTTCCTAAAAGGTGGTTGGGAAGTGATGATTAGACTAAGCAGGGACTAACCAAGGAAATAGGAGGTCAACAAATTGAATGTCCTCAGGTCCATATCCCCAAATTCCTCAGCCTTGTCTCTGAGATTGCAGCTGACGGTTGCTTAGTAATCACTTTTACCAGTTTTGTGCCCACAAATGTTCAGTGTCTTGATGTCAAGGAAAATGAGGCCCTTAGAGAGGCAGGGACTTGTCCAAAGGCATATTAGCAAGATAATGTGGAGCCTGGTCTCGTGACTGCAGCTCAAGTTCTCTCTCTCCAGACCCTAGCCACCTGCTGAAGTCTGGAGAGGGAATGAAGAAGTAACTAGGGTCTGGCCTGAGAGGAGGTAACTGCCTTCCAGGAGCTTCCATTCTAGTTGGGGAACCGAGGTACCTTCGGTGACAAGTATCAGTGACAAAACCTGAGCAATTCTGATGAGTGGCAAACACTCAGGATAGAGAAGAAGGCTGAGAGTCCTCCTGTCCAATGGTGAATTGGCCTAGAGGAACTTCTGCAATAGGGAGTGATGAGGCTGGAGAGGCTTCTGCTATGGAGATCTGGCATGCTGAGCTTAGAAGTCTAGACCACCAACTGCACAAAAGGGACCCAGGGAATGTTTCTAAAATAGAGATATATTCAGAGACCCTGAACTTTAGGAAGACAAGTATAGTGGGTTTGATGACAGGGCAGAAAAAAGCAAGACTAGAAATGAGAAAATCAACAAGGAGGGAGATCTGTGTAATAAATCCGGTGAACAAGCATGAGGCCTGGATCAGATGGGGTAAACGGAGTTTCTGGGAAGGAAAATGGATGTGACCTGGTCCTGCCACTTCCTGCTTGCCTATAGCTCCTACTGGAGGAAGAGGATTTCAGCCTGTTGGACCAGCTCTTCGCTCCAGCCCAGCTCCCTCTGTCTCTCTGCATATTGGGCGTCTGGGGTCCATCTCCCTCCTGAGCTAGAATCCAGAAGTGGAGGTTACCTCAGTGGGGTAGGGAAGTGAAAACCTGTGGGCACTACATATTTGGTGTTTTACTTAGGGGTCTTGCGTGGAATTTAAAGTAATACAAGCTTCAAGATTTTTTTTTTTTAATTTCAGGTACTTCATTAGCTTTCAGTTCCTTTTGTAATATGAGCATTTCCTTGGCCAAAGGTGGATATATAAATCCTCAAAGAAAAAGTTGCACAATTTTAAACTGACAAGGATCTAAATATATTTTTTGCATGAGTTATGTATTATATATAACTTGTGTGTCTCTATGCATGTAAAAAAGGGAAAGTATTTTCATTTTGTGTTTAGGTTTGTGTGAATAAGCAAAAAATAAAATTTTGTTGTTTTAAATAACTGAGAGTTCAGATTGTATCATCACAGCTTAACCCAGTCTATCCAACTGAAAGAAAGGACTTGTTCAGTTTACTTCTCAAAATGAAAATCAGTTATTCAGTAACCACCACAAATAAACACAAACTTGAATTTTTTTATTATGGCCAGATAAGAATGAGAGAAGGGAGATAGGGATTCACTGACACAATAATTACCCATTCTGTGCCAGATATAGGTTTCTGATAGCCAAAGAGCTGCAGATTTTTATTAATTTTTGTAATAACAATGGTACCTCAGTTCACAAACTTGTTTTATGATTTTTGGGGACATCGGCCACATTTTGTGTTTGTGTGGGGAAGATGGCCATGGTTGTGTTTGTCACTAATGTGCAGTTTGTGAACCTAAGCATTTGTGAATGGAGATGCTATTCCATTAATACATGTTTGCAGTACCTAATGATTGTATTTGTTGTGAGGAGTTGGTACATGTATATATCTCCATTTTTTTATTCCCCTTCTCCTCTCCTCCCACCTCTTTCCCTCCATCTCTAGATCCTCTTCCCATCAGAGGGTTGCAAACTGAAATAACTACAGGACCAAATATACTACACAAATGAGGAAGGCCAGGTGGGGGCATCCTTAATTAAGAGGCAGCCTCTTTTTGGCCCTAGTGGTTTGTTGCAAGGAAAAACATAGGCTCAGTGTCTCCACATTTTCTGATTTTTCAAAATAAAACTGGGAAACTAGATTGCCATATTAACCATCTTAATATTTTTTAGTACTAGGTTTTGAACCTAGGGCCTTGCACATGTTAGGCAAGTACTCTACCCCTAAGTTACATCTGTAGCCCAACATCTTAATTCTCCAATAAGTATTGGCACAGTTTTCTTTAAATGTTATGTGAGCCAAATGAGATATATCTTCAGGTTAGCTTTGGAAATGGAATGGCATATTGATGCTAATCTAAAATAATCATTTTCCAGATGGGAAAAATGAGCCGATCAGAACAGGAAAAACCAAGTTAGTCTTTATCAAATTTTTTTTCTGAACTAGGAAGGATTGTGTGTCTAAGTGTGGACACTTAGTGGAAGAATCCATAAAAGGTTGAAGATAATCATTTATTTATTGAATACCCACCATGTTTGATTCACATATCTTCATAGCAACCCTGTAATCCATGCATTATTTCATTTTATTAATAAACAGAAAATCTTGAAACGACCTGCCTACGATTTTAGGGAAAATTGCAAGACAGCAATCAAGAGGAGGATTCCTTCTTGCCATTCCCTAAATCTATTAATAGATAGTTTTCATAAAGCATAGAGCAAAAGATTTGGGACTCTTGGCACAGACATGACTCCAAATGGTTTTTTAAAAAAGTATTGCTGAGGATGTAGCTCAGGGGTGGAGTGCATGCCTGCATGCACAAGGCCCTAGGTTCAACCCCCAGTACCATGCATACAAAAGAATCCTTTTCTGCTCACACTATCACTAAGTTGCAACAAGATCTTACCTGAATTTGCTTGTTAGTCTCCTTGAACCATTCCAAACATATGAAAACCTGTTGAGCTTTTCCAAGACACAAAGACCTAGAAATGCCTGTCCATTCCCACCTTTAGAAGGGGCAGACATACCTGATCACAAATTGTTTTTCCTGATGTTATATACTCTGAAGATAATTAATCATGATAACTTCCAATTGCATCTTTTAATTTATTCAGAGCCTTAAGAAGGGCCACTTCCATTCCCTAATAGGTTACAGAGTAACAAACCTACATCATTCTCAAGAGCTTTTGTAAGACATCAAAAGATTAAAGTCCATTTCACACCTTCTTTCATTCCTTAAGTTAGATATATGATTGCCCCTTAATCGACCTGCCTACACCTTACTGTGCCATGCTGGCCTCAAGACAGATGACCAAGCCCACAGAATCATAAAGCAAGGAAGCGTCATGGCATGCAATGTAGCTAGCTAAGACTCTGCTACTTAGGGATGACCAAAGTCCCAAGTGCGCCAAGATCACACAGCTAGGAAGGGTATAATGGAAGTATAATTTGGGGATAAAAAGTAGCATGAGAAAAGGGAGGAAAGAGAAAATGCTGGAATGATGGAGGGAGCAGAGAGCAAGCCTTTTTGGTTCTCTGGAGCCACCTCCTGTTCAGTGTCAGATGTTGCAAGGCTATTTCCATCATTAGCTTGCCCAATGTATCTTTTAAATTTTGGGACCTCCTCACTGGTGCCTGAAAGGCTGGTGCAGAAGTCAGCCTTAAGAACTTGGGTAGAGCCAAACACAGTGCCACACCCCTATAATCACAGCACTCGGGAGGCTAAAGCAGGAAGATTGCCACAAATTTAAGGCCACCTTGAACTTCTTAGTAAAACTCTCTGCCCAAAATTATATATACATATATTTTTTAAAGGGCCAGTATAAGAATTGCTCATGCTACCACATTGCTACTCCCTTTGAGTACAGCATTCTTCACATGCAGCTTTAAGGAGCCAGTAGGCTCCTGGCCTCTGACCAGCCCTTACGGACTTCAGCCAGCAGACAACAAACACTGTTTCTTATATGCCACCCATTTTCCCACACCTCCCATTGCAGAATAGGGAAGGTATTGACCTAGTATTGCTCTGGAATCCTTTGAAGCTTTCTTCATGTACCCTGTTAACACCCTACAGAAATAACCAGTGAAATTTCAAACAGCACCACCCCTGCTCCTCTCTCTCCTCACAAAACTTCCCCTACAACCACCCACATATTATTTCAGGAGCACATTTCATATTTGTGCCCTTTGAGGATCCACATTCCCTTCACTTCAGCCCTATGTGAACTTTGTTCCTTGCTGACCACATTTCTAGTACATGGTAATAAAACAAGTCATACCACCTGTCCCCATCCATGTTACATGCAAGCCCTCGTTCCTGGCTTATGTAGGTTCACTGTGCAGACTTACCCACTTGTGTAGCTAGCTTTGTAGCCCCTGACATGTATTCACATAAGCACAGTCCTATAATTCATACCCTGCCTTCCCCAAAAGGAAGATTTATCCTTTTAGCCAAGTGCATGGATCATTCTGAGAAGCTGAGGAGAGAGGATCACAGATTCAGATGTTTCTTTTCTCTTTTTTTTCTTTTTTGGTACCAGGGATCAAACTCACAACCTTGTGCTTGCCAAGGCAGGCACTTACACTGCTGAGCTAAATCTCCAGCCCTAGGGTCACACATTCAAATCCAGCACAGGCAACATAGCAAGGCTTTGCCTCAATTTAAAAAAAATATATAAGAGGCTGTCAATGTGGCCCAGTGTGAATAGGTTCAGCCCTTAGTACCAAAAAAAAAGGGCATTCCTTTTTTCTGACTCAGTGTCTCTGTTAAGCTCTATTAAATTGCTAAGTTGCCTGGATTGAGCTCAAACATCCTTTCAGAGTGCTGGCACGACAGTCATGCACCACTGTGTCCGGTGCATTCTTTTAATATAGTTTATTATTTAGATCAGTTTCAGGTTCAAAGCAAAACTGAGTAGAAAGTAACGTTTCCCATATACCCCAACACACACACACACACACACACACACACACACACACACACACACACAAACTCATCTAGCAGCACTCCACACCAAAGTGGTACTTTTGTTACAATCAACCTATAATGTCCATACTTTGTATTAGGGCTCACTCTAATGTACGTTCTAAGGTTTTCAACAAACTTATAATGGGTATCCACTATTACAATATTATAGAGAACAGTTTCATTGTCCTAAAACTGCTCTGAACAACAGCTGCTCAATCCCCACCCCAAACCCTGTAACCATTGATCTTACTACCTCAAGTTTTGCCTTTTTTAGGATGTTATGTAGTTGAAATCACACTGTATTTCTTCAGATTTGCTTTTTTCATATATATTTTTCAAGGTTACTGGTGTCTTTTCATCGTTTGATAGTTTATTTCCTTTTAATATTGAATAATATTCCATTGTCCAGATGTACTAGGACCTCAAACCTTTTTCTTTTTTTCTTTTTTCTTTTTTTTTTTTTTTTTTCAGTACTGGAGATCAAACTCAGGCCTTGTGCATTCTACGCATGCACTCTATCACAGAGCTACACCCAGGGACTTCAAACCATTTTTAAAATCTGTTTTAGTTCACTAAAAAAATGTTAGGATCAGGGATATAGCTCAAAGGCACAAGCGCAACATCCTGAGTTCAATTCCTGGTGCAAAAAAAAAATTACTAAAAAAATGTTAAAAGCAGTCATGAGTTACAGGTTCAAATCTCAGCTCAGCCTTTAACTGTATGTGGCCTTGGACACTTAAGTGACTTAGATTGGACTCTAAGCCTCAGTTGCCTAGTCTATAACTACCTCACAGGGCCGTTGATTATAAACCTGCAAAACTTAACAGCTATAAAAATTAACCCCAAGTAAACAGTGCTGAAAAACCATCTCTAAAATCAGAGACTAGCAGAAAGTTTGCTCTTTAAATGCATGGTCTAAATTACATTTGACACAAAGCAACAGTCATGATTTCCAACCTCGACACAAAGCAACAGTCACAATTTCCAACCAAGATGAGAACTTCAAAGGAAGAGCTTCTGGAGACAGCCTCATTCATTTATCTTAACTCTGTATTTCCAAGGAAACAGCACCTGGAGCACTTTTGAGCCAGATTTGTTTTGCATAAGTCCATCAAACTCTGCATAATATGAATGTTATTTAAGTTCACCTGCATGGTGTTCCACAGTAACTTTGGAGAGTTCTCTTTTTAAAAAAATATTTAGTGGAGCTGGGGTACAGCTCAGTGGTATTACATTTGCCTAGATTATACAAGGACTTCAGTTTATTTCATCAGTGAAAGCAAGAAAAAAGAAAGAAACCTATTTCCCAAGTTGACCTAAATAAACTAGGCTTAAATGATTCAGTACTGCTGTTACAAGTGTACATCAGAAATGTTCAAAAAATTAATATAAATTACCCAAGTAAATGGAAATTTCCAGTTAAACATGTACATAAAAGCCGGGCATAGCGGCGCATGTCTATAATCCCAGCAGTTGGGAGGCTGAGGGAAGAGGATTGTTGCAAGTTCAAGACCAGCCTGGGCTACAAAATGAGCTCAAGGCCAGCCTGAACTGTATAGCAAGACTTTGTCTCAAAAAAGAGCAAAAAAAATGCACATAAATACATATTCAAGTGTTTAACGTGTTGATATTTTTTCATGTGTTGATCTTGATAAAAAAAAAAGTCAAGGCACCAAAAATATTCTTATGTTTTAGAAACAATATGAGCTGAGTACCACTCCCACCTGTAGTCTCAGCTACAGGCAGGCTAATGCAGGACAGTTGCTTGAACCTAGGAGCTCTGGACTGCAGTGCCCTTTGTTCATCAAGGGCCCCACACTAAGTTTGTACACAGAACAGTGACCAAAGTGGAGTAAGGACCACCAGGTGGTCTGATGATAGGTGAACCTGGCCCATTTTGCAAATTGGACCAAGTAAAAACTTGCGTGCTGCTCAGTAAAAACTATTTGAAACATGTTTCAACTATATTCTGCTGAATAAAACCCTGTCTTAAACGCATGGTTTTCTCATACCTGAAGCGTTGTTGTTGTTGTTTTATTTGTTACAGTGCTAGAGACTGAGCCCAAAGAGAGACCCACTCATGCTAAGCAAGTGTTCCACCACTGGGCTACACCCCTAAACCCAAGGTTTTCATTTTTAACAATTTATTAAACGTATTGATTTATAAAGTTATATAACATATTGACATATATAAAACATTTTGTACACAGTATCTTAGCATGGAAAACTTTTGGGTTTTTTGAGACAGGGTATCACTATGTATCATGGGCTGACCTCGAACTTGAGGTTTTCCTGCCTCAGCCTCCTGAGTGCTGGGATTACCAACATGTAGCAGCACACCCAGTTTCAACGTGGAAAATTTTTATATTGTTTACACTGACGTTTTAAATGCTTAGTCTTTTCAACATTAAAAACACATTTAAGTGTTTCTTTTCTATAGCAAGTTAACAATCTTATAAAACCACCAAGGTGTCCTTCATATGCATTGCTGTAGGCCTCATATCATAATACTACAGAACCAGTAACAGCCAAATGTTTACCTACTCCTGGCTAAAATATATGACATATCATGTACAAGAGCAGTCACTTAAAATAGGAAAACAGTTGGGATGTTGGTGTGGTTTTTTTGTTGTTGTTGTCGTCTGTCGTCGTTATTGTTTTGGTTGGCTGCGACGGGGTCTCACTATGTCATTCAGACTGGTCTCAAACTCGCGGCAATCCTCCTGCTTCAGCCTACCCAGTGCATGGATTACAGGCCTGGGGAACAGGGCTGGCTTTTTTTTTTTTTATTATTCCTATAACGAGATTAAAGCCCGAGGTTGTAAATTCAGCCAGTGAGGCCGACAAAACTAAAACGGCAAAACCTAAATGCTGTACAGATTACAGAACCTGGAGGTAAAAATGAACTAATTCTACAAAGTCCCGCCTCTGTCTTTATCGCCTCCAACTCCTCATTCAACTCGCGTCATCTCAGACTCACTGAAGCACTTTCAGCCCTAAGAAGGGTGAGGCTTCCACCGCCTCCAGCTCCTGCTATTACTGATGGTGGAAGGGGGGGCCATGGTTCTTCCTTGCCTTTTCACCAAGTTCTCCATCATAATTCCGCCCTTACTACTCCTTACTTCCAGCAAGACGAAAACCACTTCCATCCGGAAAAAGGGTGGCCTGCTTCTTGCTCAACTAGACCCATACTTCCGCCCTTATAGTGACCTCCTCCGCTCACTTTGCCAGCCTTGACCACCACAAACGAAGCCAGGTTCCCACAACCAATTGCAGAAGGGAACTCTCCCCTCTACCACGCCCAGTTCCAAACGAAAAAAGGGCGAGCCAGAAAACACAGACATTTCTATCCTCACAAATGCCCTCCCAATGTGGGCGGAGACAAAGCCTCATTCGCCGTGAGAGAGGCGGATCCGCCCGCGCTAATACCGCTCTCGCGAGAACTTGAAACTCCCGCGAGACTTGACGCCCGACTTGTGCGCCCGGGAAACCCCGTCGTTCCCTTTCCCCTGGCTGGCAGCGCGGAGGCCGCACGGTGAGCGTGAGCTCCGCTTCGGGTTGGGCGCAGGGCGGCCGGGTTGGACCTCTCAGCCCGGGGTCGCGTGTTTAGGGTCTTGGGGCGCCAGGCGTGGTACCGCCCCGCCCCCTAGAGCGGTGGCCACGTGCGAGTGGCAGGCCCGGACTTGCTCGGTCGGCGTGGTCCGGGAACCGAGAGGGCCTGGTGGGCAACGGAAGGTGCATGCGGCTTCCAGAATCATGGCAGTGCAGGGAAGGGTCTCAAGAGGCCTCCCAATGGGGTTTGGACGGGTGGGTTTAACCCCCAGAGACGGCGCCAGCGAATTGTGCGGACCAGGATCTGGGGTTGAAACGCGCCCGGGGAGTTAACGCAGGCGCTGCGGTTTAGGTCGCCGCAGTAGCTCGATTGGTTTTAGGCCAGGGTCCTTGTCTTCACTAGGCCTGGTGTTCACGTGCATGACTGTCTCTTGCAGATGCCTGGAGTTACTGTAAAAGACGTAAACCAGCAGGAGTTCGTCAGAGCTCTGGCTGCCTTCCTCAAAAAGTGAGTGTAGGGGTCGAGATTCAAAGTGGACGAAGGCTGGAAGGAAGGAGTTTGGGGAGATTGCCGAATTGTACTTGCTTTTCTCATTGTTTTGGTCGTAGGTCCGGAAAGCTGAAAGTTCCCGAATGGGTGGACACAGTCAAGCTGGCCAAGCATAAAGAGCTTGCTCCCTACGATGAGAACTGGTTCTACACACGAGCTGGTGAGGAACTGGGGCTGTTGACCTGAGGTAGCTAATGAGCTGGGCCCAAACGTGGAATCGTTTTCCGTGCCCTCTTCCCAAGGATTTGATGGGAAGAGATCTGTTGACTGCCAATATACCACTGTATGCGTATTTTCGTTGTGGCTTTGACTTGAGTTTCAAGGAAAGTCTGGAGACAGATGAGTGCTCATAATTTGTTTAGAAATGCTCACTTTAAAGGGCAATATTTGTTCTTATTGTCGGTGCAGTCAGACTCCGAGATCAGATTCATTCCTGCGGTTTAATTGTGATTTCAATTTCAAGCACATTGTTTAACCTGTCTTCATTCTTTCAGTGATGCTAACAATTGTATCAATACAGGATTATTGTGAGGAAAATATAGAGGCTTGTCTGTTGTATAGTAATTCAAGACAAGTCAGCTGTGTGTTTGCTTTTGTTGTTCAGATCACAATGCTAGCTCTTTCCTTAGATCTCGCAAGGTATTTCTACCTAGATAGCTGGGGATCTAGGCAGATTGCTCCTTGCTCTAAATTTTAACAAGATCCCTAAGTGCCCAAAAGAAAACTTGGAAATTTTGTGGCTGCCCTATGGCCTTATAGCAGCCCTCTTCTGTTTTAATTTTCTAGTTGTAATTCAAATACACTTGCTGACTACAGAGTGCTAATTCTTGCATGTCAAGGTTCCTAAGCTATGGCCCTTGTATAGATCAAACAGAGGGTGGGGTTCAGTGCTGGGGTCTGCCAGGGTGGTGGCCTCTGTATAGGCTTTCACTAAGGTGCCTTATAATTTCCAATCTTCAATCTTTCCTCATTATGAAATAGGAACTCTAGCCTGGCTGAGTCTCCTCAATAGATAGGAAGTGAGGAAGCAGATTCTGTGAATTACAACAGTGACCCCAAGGTTATTTGGCCTTGGGTCTTGTGCAAGTTGGCAAGCACTTGGGCATCAAACATCAGTGTGGCCCACTTTGTTGCATGGTTTGGACTTGGGGACAGGGGCACGATATAGCCTGACCACAGTGTCTGGCCTCTGAAGACTAGAAGTTGAACACCAAGGTAGGCTGGGTGGGTGGCAAATTCACCACTCATCACTGTGTTTGTGGAAAACAAGAGAAGCTGACTTCCCTGGCTACTCAAGGCCTGAGTGAGATGGCCCTTCACATACCTGGGAAGCAAGGTTAGTTAAAGTATGATTGCTTTTGTCAGTTTGCACAGTTGACATCAGGGAGAGTAAATAAATAAATCCAGGGTCAGACAGCCAGTGATACTGATCAAGGCCTTGGGTTATAAATCTAGGTAGCATACTGGTTATGTTATAGTTGCTGTGACCTTTTCTTGTCCACTTCACCCTTCCCTGACTTCTCACAGTGGGTATGCACGTTGCACTTGGTACTGGTCTCATCTGATGGTCCCTATTGGACTTCACTTCCCCAGCAACCCTGTGGCTTAAGAGCAATTTGGTTCTAGGCCCAAGCTCGTGTTTTTGTTGGGATGTTGCCACTCCAGGTTGTTGACAGGTGCAGGGTAGTTGTGACAGATTGGCTATATACTGTCTGACCCTCTGTAGAAGGTGCTTGCCAATATCTTAGAATCTAATGCATGCAGCATGGACAGTTTGTATCATTGAAAGCTCCAGAAGGCTTACCATCCCTAGCCTATATGCTCAAGTTAAAGGAGTGATCTCTGAGACAAGAAACCAAGGTACATAAAGGTGAAGTGATTTGGCTTCAAGTTGCTGTGGAGATGGCAGGTTCTGTCCAAAACTAGGTACGTGGCTGTATTTAATGATTTCTCTGCATGGTGGGCACTGGATTGCCTGTTTTGGCCCCTCAAAGGTGTGAGGCTAGAAATACCTTCCCAGAGTACCTCCAGGCCAGCAGGCCAGTGTTGGTCTTGGAGCATGAGAGATGAAGTTCATTGAGAAGGAAAGGAAGGCTCTCTGGGGGTGATCTGGACAAGAGGCAGGACCACAGGATAAGTCCCAACATGGTGAGGTAGAGCTAGAAAGGACCCAGTTCAGGAAAGTGGAAACTACTGGACAGGAGGGGTCAGTGTTGCTCAAGAGAGAACTTTCAGGAAAGGGTCAGGTATTGCCCTGTTTGGGTCTCTCAATTTCAAGTGAGAGAAAAATGTAATGTGTCCATTGTCGGGCTCAATTGGGGGCTTCTGATTGGTTGTAAAGTGGAGGTTGATCCATCTGCCCTCTGTGCAGGGGTAGCAACACAGAGTGAATAAAGGTCAAAAAAGATGTCCCTCTACTTTTTGACTTAAGTCAGAATGGGGCCATCAGTCTGTTCTTAGCCCACATTTGAGGGACTGAGTTGCCATGACCCGAGAAACTTTGGTCTCCCTGTGAGCTCAAGCACAGGGTCTTGTGCAGCTTTTTGAAAAGGAATGGACAGTCACTCCCAAAGATACAGAAAAAGAGCAGGAGCCTCTTGGGAAGCTGAGGAGCTGTTTGCAGCAGGACTCGGCTCATCAGGCCTCTTAATTCCAGCTGGAGTGGCCTGGATTTGAGTACTTTGAGCAAATCCTGAAGGTGTAGAAGAGGTCAGTTACACAGAATTCACTATTGTAGTTTTTACAGCTTCCAGTTTATAAAATAAATTCTCTTCTTGTGGGTCAGAAAAATGACCTACATGAACTGAGGTCTCTGGCAGGACTTTGTGATCTGATGGAAGATTGATTAGTCTCCATACTGTATGGTTTTATACAGTACTGAGGAGATGTAAGCTCCCATTGAAGAATCCTGTAGGCTTTGTGTGATCTTGCTTCACCAGGCACCATGCAAGAGTTCTAAATGAACGATCACCTTCAGTGCTACTGTACACTTGGACGCCAGACAGAGTATCACGCTGACAAGAAATAGTATTAGGACTTGAGAGTTCTCATCTGCTGTCTGCCCAGCACCTCTGGACACAGTCCTGGTGAGCAGTCTCAGCTGGGTGTCTGTGGGTCATGCCTTCGAGCAGCTGTCCTTTTTGTCCAGCTGTACTCAGAGCCTGAGGAAAGTCCTCAGGAGTGCAGTTTTCCTGTGGTATCACTCGTGGCAGACAGATTGAGGGAGGGGCCTCCCACCTCATCTTGTCTGCTATACACACAACACTGTTCTGCCTCTGAATCCATAGTTACTGAAAAAATAGACCTCTGATTGTCCCAGTTGATCTTCTGAACAAGAAGAGACATCATTTGGCCAAACTAGGGTCACTGGCTGATGGCCGAAGTCAGGGTACTTCCTACATCTTGGGCTCCTGTTCTTTCAGGCTTCAGTGCCACAACAGACAGCCCCTCTGTGGCTAGGAGACTTGCGGCCATTGCATCTTCACTTAACCCTGTTCTGCGGGCTTCGTCCTACACCTTGGGTCAGGTTAGGTGGCCGGGCTCCCACTCCATAGCACTTTTGAGAAGGCTGGTATCTCAGTTGGCTTTTGCTGGAGCTTGCTGTCCAGCAAGGACACTGTCTTCTAGGGGAGACTGGGCAGAACTTGTCTAAACCAGTCAGGGGTGAGAGCCCCCCAAGTCCATGGAGGGAGTAGTGCACATTTCAGGTGGTGCGCATTCACTACATGGTGTCTGCCTTGACCATTTTCCTGAGCTCCACCCTACTGGCACGGCCATGGAGCTGCCCTCAAAAGCAGATCCTTTCTCCTCTCCTCCGAGTCTCAGAGGTGACAATAGTAATAGTTTTTCTGTGTAGTCTCGGCTGACCTCAGACTCCCAAGTGTCAGGATTACAGGGGTGCACCACCACGCCCAGCCCTTGCATTTCCTGTTTGCTAGGCTCCATCTAGCTGTTAACCAGTAAAACAGCAACGCAGTTATCAAGTAAAAGCAAAGGACATTGGGCCTGGAGAGGGAGAGCCCTGCCCAGAGTGGTAGACCACTTAGCCACAGAAGAGCTGGGGTGAAAGACAAGAAGGCCGTCAGTGTTGGGTCCTGGTATTTTTCATTTCCTTCCCTAGGAAATGGTGAAAATCGGTGGTTTGACAACACATGTATGTGACCTTAAACAGGGCTCTCAGTATGGGGAGGAGACTTCTCTGTGAAAAGCATCCTCAAACTCCCTCTCACTCCCACCTCCAGCTTCCACAGCACGGCACCTGTACCTCCGGGGTGGGGCTGGGGTTGGCTCCATGACCAAGATCTACGGTGGACGTCAAAGGAATGGTGTCATGCCCAGCCACTTCAGCCGAGGCTCCAAGAGTGTGGCGCGCCGAGTCCTCCAAGCCCTGGAGGGGCTCAAAATGGTGGAAAAGGACCAAGATGGGTAAGCAGAGAGGAGGTTGAGAGCCAGGTCATGCCCACAGATGAGCTAGAATGGAGTTGTCAGGTGCTGCTCCCATGGATAGAGGTGGTTGTTGCCAAATGCCCTGCCCCTGCCCCTGGGGCCTCAGGCAGCTAGGGGGTTCAGCAGAAACGCAAACAGTGAGAGCCTCACCCCGACCTCTGTGGCTGACTTCCTCAGGCTCAGGGAAGGTAATTTAGCGACTGTCCGCTTTCATTAGCCTGCTCGTTAACTTTTCCCAATTGATTTTTTTCGGGGCTTTTGATCTAATGCTTGCACAAACGACACCCCATCAGCTCCCAGGAGGACTCATGCTCCTTCCCCCAGCTCATTAGAATGTTGCAGACTGGAGCCCTAATGTGACTTGTTTGTGGCTGGCGTCATCTGGTCCCACGGCCAGGACAGGAGTCTTGCAACATCTGGTTTCACCAGGCACTGCATAACTCTTCCCTTCTGCAGGGGCCGCAAGCTGACACCTCAGGGACAGAGAGATCTGGACAGAATCGCCGGACAGGTGAGACATCCATGCAGACCTGAGCCAGATCCCTTGGTCACTGTAGGGTCTCTCCAGAGTCCTTTGTCACATAGCTGTTAACTTCTGGGCAAGGTGGCTGGGGATTTAGCTCAGTGGCTTAAGCGCCTGCCTGGCAAGTGTGAGGTCGTGTTTGATCCCCAGTACCAAAAAAAAAAACTTCCGGGCAAGGCTTCCCGAGGGCAGGGAAAGGAATATTTCTGACATTTTCTGCTGGAGTAGCTTGGAAGTTTGGGTGCTGGTGTAGAGGGAACCCAGGCCCAGCACCCCCACACTTGGTTCCCTCCTCCCTGGTCAGTCTTAGGGTTCTGACTGCAGGATTTCTTTACTTGTTCTTGCTGGGTACCAGGCAGGGCAACACAGGAAAAGCTGAGATGGGCCCAGACCCTGACTGGCCTACACTCAGTCACCTCAGCTCTGCAGTCTCCCTGTGTAACATGTGGTCTACTCCCACTTCCCTCAAGAGTGGTGGTATGGATTCCACAGCCAAAGAACAGTAGGACCTCCTAGGGGCCTTGAAATGTTCATGAAGGTACATGCCTATAATCTTAGCATTCTGGGAGGCTGAGGCAAGAGGATTAAGGCCAGTCTGAACTACATAGTTAGACCCCGCCTCCAAAAAAGAATATTTCTGGCAATAATTGGGTGATGTAGAAAAAAGAGCTCTTCTAGGGAGCAGAACTTGGCACAGTTGTCAGTGCTAGAGGTTATCCTTTTCATAGGATTCTGTTTCATTTCCTGGAGCCCAGTTTACAAGTCTGTAACCTGGGGAAATGCCCATGGTTGCGAGGTTAGGTGACATGACTGCATTGGGCATCCTGGGATAGTGGATAGCTAATTAATTGCACACAGTGTACCCCAGCAGAAACTCTGCTGATCTTATTTCCCCATCTTTCCCACAGGTGGCAGCTGCCAACAAGAAGCATTAGAACAAAGGATGCTGGGTTAATAAATAGCCTCATTCGTAATCCTGGTCTGGGTCTCTTAATGGGCTGTTCTTTGGGCCTACGAGACTGGAGCAGGTCCTTCCCTTCTGTAAAAAGGACTGAGGATCTCTGGAGACTTGGTGGGGCAGGACCCAGGGACCCCTGTGGCTCCTCCACACACACCTCCCCAGAGTTTATGCTGGAACAGGGCTGCCAGGGTTGAGCTTGGCCTCGTGGCCTCCTACATACAGTCCTGCTCGGTGATTGATCCCTGGAACCCAAAGGAGACTATCAGCCTAATCAAGCCCACCTCTGAGCTGGGAAAACTTGAGAACCTGAGCCTGAAGTGGCTCAGCCAAAGCACCAAGTTTTCACCCCAATTCAAGCTCTTCAAATAGGACAGACCCAGTTCCTTCCAGTGCAAAGCCTGAACTTGGGCTCTGGTTCCAACTGTTGTCTAAGGAAGTAGTTCAGTGGTAGGAAAGAAAGTCCTACCTGTGACTTTGTGCACCTAACGTCCTCTGAGCCTTAGCTATTCCACTGCAAGATTCAGCAAGATGCTGTGTAGAGCTTTGGCTGAGAGCAGCCACATTTAAGAGCAAGATGCTGGAAATGGAAAATAGGGTAGATGGGTCCTATAGAAGATAGGGAATGTCTAAGACACTAGAACTCACTGCATGGCAACACTGCCAGGTGTTTAAGAAATATTCCCAGCAACCCTTGTGAGTTATTTTGGAGATAAAAAGTCATGTTTCACTGGAAAGCAGAAGAGTCATCATTTAAAGCCAATCAGCTCTTCCCATCCTGGTACAGTGGTCTGTCCCCCTCAAGGAGACAATGAGAACACCACCCAAAGGATTGTGCTTGGCATGGCCCTGGACCAGTCACCTGTTCTGGGGCAGATTTTCTGTTTTGAGTCCATAGCTACGTAGGCTGGCCATCCTGCCTCAGCCCTCCTGAGTGCTGGGGGTTACAAGTGCCACCACACCCAGCTCTCCATTTCCCCTTTTGCCCAGTGAGAATGCGAGCACTGTCTAGAGCTGACAGCTCAGTGCTATCTGATTTATGCAGCGCAGGGCACTGAGGGCTAGCTAAGTGACAGTGGTGCCCAAACAGGCTGTCTTACCTTCACCCCTCCCACCGTTGGGGGGGGGGGCAGTCGAGGGCTGAAAAGTGGTTTGCCAGTGGAAGGACCTGGATTCCTAGGACTTTGAGGTTGGGATCCACACTTGTTCCTGGGAGGGTCTCCTAGGGAAAAACAGGCACAGACCAGGCAGCCAACTGAGACGAAGGGGGTGGCTCCAAGCATCAAGGAGATGCTGTCTAACCCTGTCTTAGGAGCTGTGTTAATGCACTTCATAATGCCAGTGCAGCCTCTCAGTTGGTTATGCCCGTGTTACAGGAGAAGCAACTACTCAGTTGGCAGAGCAGAGATACAAACCTAAGAAACTGCATGTGTGTGTGCAGTGCTGAGAACTAACCCAGTCTCCAGCCCATTTCTGAGACGGTCTCACTAAATTTCTCATAGGGAACTCACACATGAGATCCTCCTGCCTCAGCCTCTCACAGTGCTGGGATTACAGTCATGAATCTCAGATTCTTAAGGCCTATGCCAGCAATGGCAGAATTTTTAGAGCTTTCGATGATACAGCCAGCCTGCTAGGGCACATGTGCTATCAGGTTCACCACACTGGCTTACACTTTTCCATTCGGGTGACAGTTACACTATTTTTAAATTACTAAATATTTTAGGCATGCAAAACAGTATTCATGACTGACAGAAACTCACCAGTTTAAGAAGTAGCCTTGGGTTGGGGATATAGTTTGGGGGCACAAGCACCTGCCTGGCAAGCACAAGGTCCTGAGTTCAATTCCCAGTACCAAAAAAAAAATTAGCCAAGTGTGATAGTAAACATCTATAATTCCAGCACTGTGGAAGGCTGAGGCAGGAGAATTACAAAATTGACTTAGCTCAGTATAAAAGCCTTGGGTTCAAGCCCCAGCTCTAGGAAGAGAAGGGGGGAAAAAGCACACATTGAATTTGGTGGCACATGCCCTAATTCTAGCTTGGGGGGAGGAGTGCTGAGGTAAGAGATCCACAAGTTCAAGGCCAGCCTGGGAAATTTAGGGGGACCCTGTCTCAAACCAGGTGTGGCACATGTCTATAATCCCACTACTGAGGGAGGCTGAGGCAGGAGGCTCACAAATTCATGTCCTGCCTGGACAAGTTAATGAGGGCTGTCTCAAAATAAAAGGTACTGGAGATATATTTCAGTAGTAGAAGATCCATGAATTGAATCCCTAATACTTCAAAAATAGAATAAGAAAGAACCAAAACTGGCAAAGCCATCTGTATGCCCTTCCTCAGTCCCAGCCCTCCTCACTTCCCCAAAACATACCCTGCTCCCCAGGAAGTGGGCATTCATAACCCACGTGGGTCTACATCTCTGTCATAGACATGTAGTGACAGGGCCTCACGATGCAGCCCAGGCTGGTCTAGAACTTATAGAAATCCTGCCTCAGCCTCCCAAGTGCTAGGATGACAGGCCTGCATTACCACGCCCAACTTTCTTGCCTTTTAAAAACAAGTCCACTGCAACCACATTACACTTTTTTCTTAGCCTCACGTTGTTTCTGAGATGCAGCTATTGACACTTCCTTTCCTCAGTGGTATTCTGTCGCCTGACCTACAGTTTTTGCATCTGTCTCCTATAAATGGATTTTTGGTTTGTTGCTCAATTTTTCCTACTGAAAACCTTCCCTGCGATGAGTTTTTTCCCTGCACATCTATCTCCAAGTGTGTGTGAAGGTCCTTGAACTGCTCACCATCTCCACTCTCCTCACTCTGACCTCATTTCCCTGGCCAAGAATGACTTGGCTAAAAAGAACCCAGGAATCACACAGAAGTGACTGAGTGGTGTCACACACCTGTAAGCCAGCACTCTGGGAGGCTGAGGGAGGACATTCACATGGGCAACCTCACGACTTAGTGAGAACTTGTCTCAAAATTAAAATAATAAATTTTTTTAAAAAATAAAAGGCCAGGGATGTAGTTCAGTGTGCAAGCTCTGAGTTCAATCCCCAGTACTGCAAAAACAAAAACAGGGTGACTTTAAACCCTTGCTCCCCACTGCTCCCCCACTCAGACTGTAAGGTGCTGGGCAAGTGACAAGCTGAGCCCCCTGGGCCTTGGTTTCCTCCTCTGTGAAGTGGAGGATGGGCTGCCTGCATGTTGGGGGAAGGCCAACATGAAAGAACTCCAGGAAAGGGTTGACCATTAGCCGGGCATGGTGGTGCACTCCTGTAATCCCAGCACTTGGGGAGGCTGAGGCAGGAGGATCATTGCATGTTCCAGACCAGCCAGGGCTACAAAGTGAACCCACGGCCAGCCTGAACTGCATAGTGAGACCCTTTTGTCTCCAAAAGACAGAAAAAAAAAAAAAAGAAAGAAAAAAAGAAAGGCAGAAAGAAAGGAAAAAGAAAGAAAGAGTGGCTGAGGATTTAGCTCAGAGGCATAAGCACTTTCCTGGCAAGTGCAAAGTCATGAATTTGATCCCCAGTACAAGAAAGAAAGAAAAAGAAAGAAAGAAAGAAAGAAAGGCTGAGAGGGTAGGGCAAGGGTAAAGGGTTTGCATAGCATAGCATACCTGAGGTCCTTAGTGATTGCCCAGGGCCACCAAAAAATAAACAAATAAACAGGGCTCAGAGGACAGCAGTGACTGCCTAGTGACACAAGTGGTCCCCAGAGGGCCTGCATGCACTGTTTACTCCTCCTGAGCACAGGGCACCTACCAGGACCAGGCCCTGTGTTCCACGCTGTGCCACTGCAACCCCACTAGGTCCCGCCCCACCCACAACAGAGCTAAGAACAGAGGTTCCCGAGGGGCTAAGTTTCACCTAAGGTCCAGGAGGGGCACAATCCAATCTCAGGACCAACTAGACAATCCTGCCCGCAGCAGGCACCGGCACCGGAACTCTGGCTCCCCCAGGCTTCTTTCCCAAGACTTGAGATGGGCTGGGGGTGGGACTTGAATTAGCCCCCCCCCCCCGCAGCTGTACCTCCGGGGAATTGTGGCTGCCACAGGTGCGGGAGCAGTTCCCCTCAGACTGGCCTGAAGCGTTCTGGCAGGGTCTGCCCAAAGGGCCCAGCAGTGAGGGCCACTGGAGCCCATCTCCGGCAGGGCTGGCAGGAAGTGGGGTGGGGTTTGGGGTGGAATCTCATACCCCAGGACTGCTACAACCCAGATTAATCAACCTCCGGAAAGAAGATGCCTGGGGGTATAGGAAATTTCCGAGCTCTACCGGCCACCATCCTCCTCATCTTGCTGTCTGCAGCCTGCTTGGGTATGTGGCCAAAGGGCAGGGACTGGGGTCCGAGGAGGCTGGAGGGAGGGCTTAGGCGGAGGAAGGGTTCAGCCGGAAGCAGAGTCAGAAACGGAGCGGTGGGGAAGGGAAGGCCTATGTGGAAAGCAAGTGCATCCATCAATTCGAGGATTTGGGGTTTGTCTGATCCAGTACGTCCCAAACTGTGCCAAGATAAAGCTGGAGGAGACTCGGGCGAAGCTAACGTGGTGTCAGGGGTGTCCGCAGCGCCCGCCACGGAGGGAGGGCGGGCTCCAGAGTCCCTTCCCCCACCCAACCTTTGTCCACAGAAGTCAAAACAAGGAACTAAGGTGGTTCTCGGCTGAACACCAGGGCTGGGGACAGCAAGGGCACTCGGGGTGGCCCCCATCATCAGAGAAGAGGAAAAGCTGTCCCCTTCTTTGCCTTAAATCTCAGTGGCCCCTTGCATAAGCCCTTTCCCCTCTTCCTCCTGGCTCGCACATCCCTTCCCCCACCGGAGGCCAGCTGACAGGGACAGTGTCTGCACCGACGACATTCGTTCAGAGAGGACAGTCACTCACCCAAGTGACACTAGGAGCGGGGATCAGAGCCTAGTCTGTCTGAGTCTTAAGCCTGTGACCATGAGGTTACTCAGCCTCACTCCCCACCTCTTCCTCCTCACTTCCTGACCTCCCTCCCCCCTCCCAAAGACCACAGCCGGCCATGGGGACAGGCCGAGGAGGCTGAGTGCTGAGGCTTCCCAGAGGAGCCCCAAGCAGACGGCGGCACTGGCACCAGACAACTGCTGTCTCCCTCAGAAACACCCGTCTCCTCCCAGCTATGCCCCCTCCTTTACCCTGGGGCCCAGCCCAAGGACTGAAGCCACCTCTGACCCCAGGCTGCCACAGGAAAGTCACAGAGAATGAGAGTCGCCCCGGGCTCACACAGAGAATGAGGTTGGCCTCTGCAGGAAGGTAGGCCCAACTGTAGACTGGTCCCCAAGCAGGGACAGGCCAGTGGAGCTGGGAGTTCCTTCCCTAGGGCCACCCCCTCTCAGGGCCTCAGCCACCTTGCTGTACAAGGGATCCTCGTTCTCAGGGTTTTGTGACACAAGGTAAAGCACCCTGTGCAGGGCTGACCTGAGGCTCGGGGGACCCCAGTGGCCTTCACAAGGGCAACTGTCTGGGCTGACTCAGGAGGAGCTCTCTGGACAGAAGCACTTCAGTGCCAGGAAACCAGACATCCAAAAACCAGGGTCCTGCTGGGGATTTAGCTCAGCGGCTAAAGCACTTGCCTGGTAATTGTGAGGCTGTGAGTTCAATCGCTGATACTAAAAGCCAAGAGTCCACAGCACAAAGTGGACGTGCAGAAGAGGCCAGGGGTTTAGAAGGACTCACCCCACCATAATCTCCTTCTCCTGACCATTGATACCCCCAACACACAAGGAGTGATGTCACTTCCTGGCTACTCCCTGGAGCACTGCAGCTGCAGCAAGAGCCAGGGCTGAGGACAGTGGTGCCATCTCCAGTCCCTGACCCACTGGCAACTTCTCAACAGGACCTGAGTGCCAGGCCGCCCTGTGGGTGGACAGTGGCCCAACATCAGTGACAGTGAGCCCTGGGGATGAGGCCCGCCTCCAGTGCCGGAACAATGGCAGCAACTCCAACATCACTTGGTGGCACATCCTCCAGGGCAACTATACATGGCACCCTAAGTTTCTGGGTCACACCAATGGCTCTGAGGGTGAGTGGATCATCTCCAATGTGAACAAGAGTCACGGGGGCATATACCGCTGCCGAGTGGAAGAGAAGGGGACATCATTGCACTCCTGTGGCACCTACCTTCGAGTGCGTGGTGAGTGGCTCAGAACCCAGTTCCCCTGCTCCAGCCAGCACAGCCTTTCCTCTTCTGTCGCACGTCTTCCTCATGGGTCTGCAATGAACCACTACTGCAGGAGGGGGCCTTCCACGATGGGGCGGGGATCCTGGGAGGGCAGGAGGTGCAGAGTTCTGAGTAGTACCCGATCCTCACAGAGCCACCCCCCAGACCCTTCCTGGATATGGGAGAGGGGACCAAGAATCGCATCATCACAGCCGAGGGCATCATCCTGCTCTTCTGCGCAGTGGTACCTGGGACGCTGCTGCTGTTCAGGGTGAGGCCCCAAGGGCCCCGGAGTCAGTGGGCTGCGGTTCCCAATGGTTCCTCACCCAAAACTTGGGAACCAGAACGTATCCACTTCTCAGGGACTGTGGGAGTTAAAAGAGCCAATGCAATGAAAGGGTTTTAAATGGTGCTGGCCCAAGGGCTGTCCTTCCTGATTCCTCTTCTTGGCATCCCTGCTGTCACCCTGCCCATACCCTGGAGCCCTGTACCCGAAGATGCAGCAGAGACCAAGGAAGAGAGAGGCTAGGGGCCCTGCCAGAGTCATCTGCTCCTGCTGCTGCATAGGCCATGGGACAACTATTCTTATTTACTATTATTGTTGTCACTCGTGGAGAATAATAAGGCATAACAGAGAGTCGAAATGACACTAGGTCTGGACACAGAGAGACCTGCCTTTTCCTGGATATGTGGCCTGTCCCTTACCCCTCTGGAAAAACACTTCCTAGAGGCATCCAGAGTCTGAAAAGCTATTTGTTCCCCCTGCTCAACCCCCACAGAAGCGCTGGCAGAATGAGAAGTTTGGGGTGGACCCTCGGGATGACTATGAAGATGAAAATCTTTATGAGGTGAGCAGAGGTTTGGAAATGGGCAGGGGTGCGGGTGCACTTTGGATCCCCCCACCTTGGGGTGATGGCAGGAGGGGCAAGGACCCTAGGATTTGTGGTACTGATGCCCACTGTCCTGTGTCCCCCCAGGGCCTGAACCTTGATGACTGTTCCATGTATGAAGACATCTCCCGGGGCCTCCAGGGCACCTACCAGGATGTGGGCAGCCTCCACATTGGAGATGTCCAGCTGGAGAAGCCATGACCACCATGCTCACACATCAGGACATCCCTGCCTACTGTGCACCCCCCTCCAGTGTCTCTCCTCACTCCTCTGGAACATTCCCTCTCCTCCCCCCAGGGAGCTTCCCCCTGAAGTGTCCCAATCCCCACCTAAACCAGTTCTCCCCCTGCTGTCTTTCCTAGGCTCCCTCCCCAGTGGGTAATGAGCCCTTAATCGCTGCCTCTAGGGGAGCTGATTGCAGCAGCCTCTTAGTGTCACCCCCTCCTCCCAGATCTGTCACGGCCACTTAGTGATAATAAATCCTTCCCAACTGCAGAGCTTGACGGGAGACATGGATCTCATGAGGATGAGTCTCCCTCCTTCCCTGGGACCCAGGGAGTTCCAGCCTAAGCTTCCTCTTCCTCCTCCTCCTCCTCCTCCTCCAGACCCAGGATTCTGTGCCCAAGCCTCCCCCATCCACTCCCCACACCTGGAATCAAGAAGCCAGTCTTAGTCTCCTCCATTTCCCCTCAAAACAGGAAGTCCCTTGGGTAAGTCCCCACCTCAGTAAAGGGGCTCCCCTCCACTGGCCCACCCACACCATGTCCCAAGGTTTTGCTGTGTAGTTCAGGCTGGCGTGGAACTGTTTAGCCCCACTTCTGTTGAACTCACAGAGATCCTCCTGCCTCAGCCTTCCAAATGCTGGAATTACAGACATGCACTATCAGGCTTGGCATTAC
>PVJX010010841.1:0-55352 GCA_004027295.1 Dolichotis patagonum | reverse complement strand
GGTAGGTGGGGATGGCACTGTTTCCTAACTGGTGATTAGCAAATTTATTGCATGATAAACCATTTTCAGTGCAGTTTTGAAAAATAAAAACATGCTTCTTCCCGAGTAATTAGTTGCTCTTTACCGCCAACAAACTGTAATTTTTATTCCTTTTACACAGGCCCATTTATTAAAAGAGAGCTAGCAAGCATTTATGCTTTTGTGTTTATACTGCAAGGAAGATATGGCATCTAAAACCTGCTATGAGATTTCTGAATGCAGCTATATTTTAAAATCCACATTAATTATAGATCCACTTATTCTTAGAAAAGACAGGAATTGCAGCAGGGTGGTGGGTGGGGGGAGGGATTCGCGTATAAATTGCCTCCTAAGGACCCCACTAAAATTTCCATAACATTCACCACATGACACTGATGTGTGAAAATTGACATGAAGATTTGAAAATTGGGACCAAAGGAGCCCAAGCATAAAATAACTTCAATTTTGTTCTCTCTCTGTCTCTCAGAGGAATACTGCGTTGGACTGACCAACACAACACAAACAAGCGAAGGGGAAAGAAATCCAGAGAGAGGGATAGGAGTTATTAAGGAGAAAACACACTTCTCACTCACAGAGAGAAAGGATGATCAATGGATTTAGTCACAGAGAAATTCAAGCAGAAAATTGCTGCTGTTTTTTATCTGAACAGCAGAAAGTTTAAGCAAACCAGAATTCTCAAGTCTGAGGAAGGCGTCTACAACTACCTGTGGAGAAAGGGATGAGAGATGGGGCTTTGAACCAGAAGAAAATGGTCAAGCCTCTAACTGTTTTGTTATATAATGAGCAGAATTTTGATAAAGGAGAGTTTGCATCTGAAATCCCCAAGGTCAAGGCTAGCATCCATTACCGCTCCAAATAGTTTCAAAGTATATGAAATAAATAATCTGCTCAGTTCCAGTGCCTGCCCTTGAATGAAAATAATACCCCCCAATAGTATCCAAAATGAATGCGAAAATGGGGCACAGTCCATGGACAGTCCACCAGCAAAGAGTGACAAATGCAAAATCATTACTGACAAAAGGGAATGTACTAGCAATTCCTCACCGGGTAAAGTATTTAAAAAGTAGTTCATGTTACACTCTCTGTGAGTACACTTTTAAAGCTTCAGAAAAGCAGAAGGGGAAGAGGTCCCTTAATATAAAGACTTGTGCCATTCTGAGTTATTCTGATATGAAAAAACCTCAGAACTCAATTACCTAAAGTGGATGATTGTGAATAAAAAAGTGCCTTGCACTTGAGAATGACTTCAGACAACATCGTCTCCAACATCAGGGTTTTAAAGACCTATGAGAGTTAATACCACGTTTCATTTAAATGTAACTTGCTTCTACTGAGATAGAGGAAGAGGAAGAAGTAGTTTAGCATTTCTAGAGAAAGTTGTAAGACTTTGAAATCTATAGAAAAGCATAAACATGTAGGAACATATTAGGAAACATATAACTAAGGAACATATTCAGCCATGAGAAGCTGCATAATTTTTGGAGAAATAACTTTATTTCTGTAGAGTTCAGTTCATCAATTGTAAGTAAAAGAAACAAACAAATCTACTTCAAGTCCAATGGGAAGACCAAATAAAGAATAAAGTTTATACCCTGTACTGAATATTTAATAAATATTAGCCAATAGTATTTTGTTTATTTTGATATAATTCTATAATTTATGCCAACACTTTCTACAAGCAAACCAGTAAAAATCAAACCAACAAATTCTGCACAGTATTTCAGAAGTGGTGCCATGTTTTACATACTTACTTCACACTCATCCTTGTATTAATTAGAATAATGCTAGCTGTTGTAATGAAACTCAACAATTTAATGTAAAAAAAGCTTAATATTTTTCTTTATAGACATTGAACACTGGTAGTTAGGACATACTCTTAACATGGTAATTTAAGGGCTTGGACTTCTAATGTGTGACTCTGTTCAGTTGCGTTTTGGAAACTTCTGTGTTTGGCTGGCATTTGGGGAAACATTACACAGGGTCATTTGTGGGAGTTTTTATTCATTGTGTTTTCATGCATCAGGTTTGTCCTGACTTCAAACTTTAGCAATCTGGATAGTAGCGCAGATTTCAGCCTTGTATGATTGCCCATGCAGGTGCTCAAGGTTGGAAAGATGAAGCTGGTGAAAGGGCAACTGGTCTATGGACAGCATGATGATGGCCAAGGTTCTCATCATTCAGATTCCCATGGTCCATCTGAAAGTGGGTGGGTTTACTGCTTGCCTATCCAGTGTTGTCATGGCAACCATGGCTACCATTTCCAAGGTACTTCTCCTCGTGGTCACTCCATTCATAGAGAGCTCTTTTGGGCACATGCTTCCTCCTCATTCATATCATTAGCTAGAAATCCCATGACTCTGTGCGACCAAAGGTAAGAGTGGGACATGTCCTGCTGATCAGTACCCAGAAATAGCAAGAGTCTCTAGCCAAACCTTCTTCCCATCAAATCCAAAGTCATCTTTTTATGTATAAAAGTGGAACTCAGTGCAGTTGGATGACTTCTCTGAGAAGCATAGTTCTTTTAGGTTTCTTTTGTACTCCTTAGCTTCTCACAGGCAGAATCAAAAAGGCCAGAGAGAGAGAGGCAGTGACATGCTAAAGGGGATTGAAGTGTCTGGGATTCTCTTACACTGTTCCCTTCACCCTCAGTCTACATGGGTCTCTACGGTCAAGGAGGAAGAAGATACAAAACCTCCTTTGCCCTAATAGCTTAAGGATCTCAGACCTTGTTTAGCTCTCTAGACTTTGCATTTTATAACAGGATGGGCAGAGCTTAATCCTTAACATGGACAATGCTTTGCTCCCTGAAAAGGACTGGAAACTTATTTGCTCATTGTTGAGGCAGCAGAAACTCCCCTATTTGCATTTCCAAAAGAGTATCTGGTTTTCATTTCTCCATTGTCATAGTCACTTTTCTTCTCACTGAGGAACAATACCTGACATCTGATACTTAAAGCAGGAGAGGTTTATTTCCACTCATGTTTAAAGTTCATTGTCAGCCAGCACCAAGGCAGAGATGGATGGTGGAAGAACTTGGTGGGATGACAGATGCCCAGCCCAAAAGCAAAAAGCAAAGGAAGGCGCTGGGTAGAGAGCTGTATCCTTCAAGGCCATGCCCTCGATGCCTGCTTCTTCTCACCTCATATCAGCACATTTAGCTCTAGTACCTTCAGTGGATGAATTAAGAGTCCTATGACCCAGCCACCTTCCAAAAGCCCAGCTCTGAATATGTGAGCTTTTCAGGGGATAGTCTAGAGCTAGTCCAAAACATCCACATTTAAGAATCCTCACAGAGTTGAAACAATGAGGTTACCAACCACTTTTGTCCTTCCCCATTCTCCGTAGGAATAACCAAACACGGAGAACATAACTTCACAAGTTTTCTAGCCATAGTGATACACCAGGTGAAATTTAAAAATGTTCCAGGGAATCTTGAGTGTTTCTTAAGAAAAACTACATGTTATCTCACATGGCTTTAGGATCAACAAAATGGACCAAGAAATTCTAGTCGCTTGTGCAGGGGAGCCATTCCATCTACTCACCTGGACCAGATTGGAATAAATATTCCGATGGTGTGAGAAAAAAGGCAACCAAAGTTCATGCCAAAGGATCTAAATGCCTTTGCCCAAAAGGCAGTCATTTTCGTTCACCTCAAATAGCTGCAGGATATTGTCCCGGGGCCGTGGGAATATTTTGTTATTTTCTGTGTGAAATATTGTATTCCCCAGTGCATGTGGAGAGATTGTATTACTGTCCTCTGATTCCCTTAGTTGACATAGCTAGCAGCATTGGTGACCTCAAAACTCAGGGTTGCATCCAAATATAGATGGAGAGTTTTTTTTCCAGAGGATCATGGAAAATGCAGAGATTGGAGAAGGCAATGAAATGTCCAGGCACCACGACATCCTGAGCTCCCGGAGATGGACAGGTCCTGTGTCTACCAGCTGCAATGAAGTCGCAGTTCTGAAATCTAATCTAATGTACTGATTGTCATAGGAAGCTGACTATGAATAATTATCATAATCCATGCCAGTTACTAAGTAGGCATTACTGGGAATTAAACTAGTTGAAATAAGGTTTGGTCTCATCGGAGTTCTCTATTTATATATAAATCTCTTCCTGTGAGTGCAAATAAGCCAGATTGAGGGTATAGAAATATCTAGCACTTACTTTACTTCATTGTTTCCATCACCATTAGAGTCCTGATACTTTTCGTGCACTCAAACTTCCGGAAAGGGATAAAATGCTCGGAGAAAACAGTTATGGTATCGAACTGCACTATAATGACTCTCCTCTGGGTTCATTTATTTCTTACTTTGTGCTGCCTTAGGTCTGTGATTTTCGCTAAGATGATGATCTACAAGACTGGCTGTTTGCAAGCTCTGGATCTCATTTATTAAGGAGCGAAGTATGTAATGGTGAAAAATGGCTCCCTGGGTTTGCTCTTTCTCTGGGGTATCTTCGCAGCAGCACGGCTGACTGCACACACAGTATGCGCATGGAAATAAATGGAAAGGGAGGAAGAGCTCGGGATGGGAAGTGTATGACAGCCTCCTCTGCACCTGCTTGGGGACACTGACTGTCCGCCTCCTCATCCTCCTTTCTGCCTCGGCTGAGAGGCTGGAAGAACCCAGGGTCACAAGGATGGTGACTGCATAGACACATGTGAGCCTCATGTTCTGTCATTTATTTTCTTGGAGGACTGTGGCGGGGGAGTCTCCCCTCAGATGGAGGCAAGCAGACTTCTCCGCCTCCCAGTCTGCGAGTGCATTTCTCAGATTACCTTGAGGACTCAACAGCAGCAAGTCCCTGGATGCTGAGAGAGAAGGTTTTAAAGACTGTCAGAAGAGAAGTAGTAAGAGTTTGAGCTTTCAAAAAAATCTTTATAAAAATATTAATAATTTATACATCTAAATTCCTATCTATGTAAGGAGCACCTTTCTATATTGACATGACTTTTCAAAATTCTCATTACTCCTATTTTAGCATCGATATTCGAGAATGCTGATGTAGTTTCCTGAAAGTTGTGCAGTAGGTGTAAAGCAGCATTCCCATACAACTCTGCCTCATCCTGTTTTCTGTAGATGGAAATCTTGATACTTCCAGCCAAAGCATTGCTATTGATCAATATTAATGGACTGAAAGTATGTGTTTTGCTTTCTACAATGTACTGACAATGAAATGCATACTTCCCAGGGAGGACACACTATTTTGATACTGATAAGTAGCATGCTATGATATGCTCTGTAAAGTTAGAACCACACAGTAATGCAGAAAAGATAGATGAGAACAAAGGACTCAAGACACTAAATACCCCTATGTTGTTTTCTTTGGACAGAATGCCATCTATACTTGGTCTCTTACAGCTCCGTAGTGCCTCTAAAATGCCATGGGGATGCTGGGATGCTTCTGTCACCAGTAAGAAAATAGAAACACCAGAAAACAAATTGCTTTGATGACCATCCCATTGTTAGTCAGTGAGAGAACCTGAACTGCCATCCAAGCTGCAAATGGCACAGTGCCAAATTGGCCCGCAGAGGACATACTCAGAGGAATGAATAAGGAGTCTGAAGTGAAAAGTATGTGGTAAAGTTTCCTCTACAAGCCACTACTTGGTAAGGATCTCCAATGTTCAGGAACCTTTCTCTACAAGGAGTCCAGGTTGCTTTTCTGTAGTCACCTGCTTTTATGCTTTAAAAAGCAAAGGAAACCCTCAAGGTCCTCCACCTCTTGTGTTTCTGTTAAAGAAACTGAGAGCCAAATAAGTGAAGAGACTTTTTGAAGGACTTTATGAAAAGCAAAGAAAATGAGGCTGACATTTGTGTTTTCATCATATTTTAGTACTCTTGCCTCTGAGGGGGCTTAACAATAGGTCATACCCTTTCTTTAATTGCGAAGATTATCTTTGACTATTTCAGGGTAGTCTGGGGGCCGAGAGATGATGGGCATTCCTTCTTCACCCCTAGGGAAGGAGAAGGATACCTTGAGGAGAGAGACCTTGAGAAGGCAACATGTCTACCATGTGTCTCTTGTCTTCTTCCTCACTTATCAGGTTAGAATCCCATGAAAAGACACCTAGTAACTAGCTAAGGGACCTACCTCTCATGATTGTAGCTATTCCATAACAGTACTTTATTATGTGATATTTTAATCTTGGTATTTTACCAACTCCCACATAAACTTCTTGGGATTTCTTTTCTCCTTGAACGTTTAGTCTAGATGGTCTGAAACTTCTCTTAGATGCACATTAGAATCTCCTAAGAAGATCTTCAAACTTTGCAAGCCCTACAAGTCTTTGGTTGTGGGGACCCAGCATCAGTCACTCTAGTAATCCTCTCATGATTCTTACTGTGAAGCCAAGATTGAGAATTACGGTCCTCATTATGTGCCATCATCATAATCCACACAATTTTTGGACAAAGGGAAAACAAATGGACGTTTTGTGTGTATTGACATGTGCTTGCCGTGTGTGTGTGTGTGTGTGTGTGTGTGTGTGTGTACACGCGCATGTATGTGAGCCACTGGGCCAAGCACTTAACATAAGCTATCTCATCAAAATTCATAATTCTTCCCTGTCATAAAATTATCATACCTGTTTCCAAGGGAGCATAATAAGGTTCAAAGAAATTAAATCCTACGCACTCTATGACACCAGAAATGGCGGATAGGTGATTTGACAAAGTACACTTGTCTTTTCTCAGCATTACAGTTTGTTTTTTTTATGTAATGAATTTAGCATAGCACTTGGCACCCAGAGGAAAAATGATATGTACTTATCTCCTTTTCTAATTTCAAAAACCTTTCCATGTCCTCATGTCTTTCTTGAAGTTTTGCCAGAATAACCTCTGATAGCTTGACTCAAATGGTAATAATCTCAGCAGATAAAACTTTGAAGATTTTTCTTTTCATGCAGTATTATGTCTAACATCATCTATCTGATTGTCAAGGGTTTATTTTATCATTTGGTCTTATTTTAGTGTTTGTTTTTCTCTTCCAATTAACTTTTCTACATAATATAGAAGTCTACATAAATATACTCAGTTTTTTCTGCAGCTGTTTTTTTCTATACTTCATAAATGCTACAGATTATGCAATTCACCAATCAGAAATTATTCCATTTCTGGGTTGGGCCATGTGTCAGAGACTCACCCCATAGGCTGATACTTAGGGCTTTATCTAAACGGTTGGGACTCACTAACACTTGCTATCCCCTTTCTTCTTTTTTCAGTTAAAGTTTGGAGATATTTTTGGTTTGCAAGTATTTTCATTTTCTGTAGTACTTTGGCTGATCTCACAGTTGTATTTTTTTACAATTATGATAAAATTTAATCATCAAGTCATCTAATTTCCAAAATATGTTCGTGACCCCACAAGGAAAACTATACCCATTGAGTAGTCAGTCTCTGCTCTATCGTATTCTCTAGTCCCTGGAGACAATTATGTTCTGTTTCTATGAGTTTATCTGCTCTATGCTTATAATACAAAAATGATCATAAAATACATGCCTCTCTGTATCTGTCCTTTGTCTAGTATAATATTTTCATGGTTCATGCAACTTGTGACTTGTATCAACATGTCATTGTTTTCTTATGGTGAAATAATACTCCATGTATGGTGTACTATACTGGATGTACATTCATCAGTTGATGAACTTTGGGTTTTTTCTATCTTTAACTATTATAAGTAGTGCTAGTATGAAAATCCATATATTATAAGTGTTTTGTCTGAATACTTGTTTTCAGTTCTTTGCAAAATATACACATGGTAATTTTGTGTTTAACTTTTTGAGGAATTGTCACACTTTTTCATGGCAGCTCAAGGATTTTACATGCTTACCAGGAATGTAAAACTCTTTTTCATCCTCACTAACTATGATTATTTTCTGTTGCTTTAACTATAGTAACCCCAGTGGGTGTGAAATGGTATTTTGTTGTGGATTGTTAGTCTTCTTATTGTTGAATTGCAAATGTCCCTTACACATTCTGGAAATCAATCTATGTTTAGATATATGCTTTTCAGATATTTTCTCTCATAACATAGAGTAGTTGGCATCCTTTTATATATAAACATTTTAAAGTTCTATGTAAAACATTTAGAATTCATATATCAATAAAATGCCTAGATATAGATAGAGTAATAAAAGGTAAAATTAACACCAAAGTTGTATACATGCCTTGATCTTAATTATATAACATAAAAAAATTATTATACCATGACACTAATTACATATAAAGCAGTGTGATGATATAAGCACATGTAAACATGAATAAGATTTTATTTGCACATATAAGTATATAGTTTTAATTTCAAAGGCTTATAACAAGCAAGAGTAATAGGTCCATCTTGCATCTGTTTTATAGATATATTTTCTAAATTTCCTACTAAGTACTGAACAAAAAATTTACATTGTTTTATTGTAAAATTATGTGAATTTAGCCTACACAAACAGAGCCCCTTTGTACAACCATTTCTGACTACATGCAAACTAGTTGATATCCCTTTCTTTGGAGGTTTATCTCCCAACATACACCTGCTAAGTATTTTGACATTGAGTGTTTTTCTCAGCCAAAGTAGACTCGTCTTCCTTCAGCAACTGCGTCATGATTTTGTTGCAGGATTTCTGTCATCCTCCACATGTTCCAGAGGAATTAATAACACCACTGGATTCAGATTTGGAGCAAGTGACCTGGCCTAAGCCAATTACAACATTTTATGATGAAAGTCAGGGCAACAATTCACCATGCCAGCACTAGTGTTGAGTTATCAACGAGTGAAGTGGACTCCTCTGCATCTTCAACACTGGACCTGAGCACGAGCTGGCCCAAGAGCTGGTGGTGGTCCCTTTGTCCCCCAGAAGCCAGCAATTGAAAGCTAAAGCATAGGACAGGAGGAAACTGAGTCACTACTGAATCTTGTTGAACTATGGCTCACTTACAGTAGGGGTTGCAGGACATTCCTTTCACTTTTTAAACTTCATTTCATTGATTTTTCTGTTGCCTGCCACTTCACAATGTATAAAACTGATGTTCCACAAAGTCCTCAAATGTTTCACACATGTGTTTTGGATCTTTAGAAACAAACTGGACTTTGTTCCAAAAAAAAAATATTTACTACAAACCTTCCCTTTTTAGTCTAGACCTTGAAGCCTGTCAAGAAAAGACTTTTAGCCACCACCTTATCCTCATAGGCCTGAGGTCTTAGACTTTGTTTTAGCATCTACATGGCACACAGCTAACTCTACAATAAGCATTGATTACAGCTCAATAGATGCAATGATGTCTCAAGGTTTTACATTACAAATTTACTTGATAGAGGCAGCTTTAATTTCAAAGTTTGCTTTCTCAAATTTTGATCGTACAATTTTATTTTACCTGCTATTATATTCTTCCTAGCTTTGTGGGCAATCTCCATAATACTAATATTTGTCATCTAAATGTGTATAATTTAAATGGCTACTGTTATAGTATTTTTGTTTTCATGATTCAGATTTTCTAGGGGGCAAGTATTGTCTTTTAAGTCTTTACAGGAATTGATTCAACCAGAGTATATGTCAGGAAAGAATGACAGATAAACTATGAGAGACAAGACTGAGGAAGAAAGAGAGGGAGATGAGAGAGAAAGGGAGAGAGAGAGAGAGAGAGAGAGAGAGAGAGAGAGTTCAATGGTCACCAGAAAACACTAAGAGAAATGGAGATGAAAAGTTGTGCTAGCAAATCCTGAAACTGATCTGAGACAACAATAAAAATTTCAAAATATACTTCTAACCTCCATGAAGCTACAGCAAAAATAGCTCTAGGGTTACAATCCAACCCAGCAATTGTACCTTGAATTTCCTAATCTTGGAAACTGAAAATGAAATTATGCAGTAGAATCAACCACATAACATAACCCATATTCATCATTACTGTAAGCTTGAGACAGGAAACAGACACCAATGCCAGCTTTCTGAGAACTCACTCCCTCCCGAGAGCACCTGGGGCTACACTGTGGTTGACTCCTCCACACACAAGCTGCTCCATGAAACGTATCCCTGGAGCAGACCACTCGCCCTCCACAGCCGTTTGGCACAAGCTTAGGTCTCATTTGTGGAAACGTTTTTCTCCTTCTCCAACTATTTCCAAAACAAATTGCGAGTTCTACAGTGGAGAGTGTGGTATTGGAAAAGGAGTTTGGACTTCACCTTCCAGGAGGCTATGCCCTTCATGTCTCCTGGGCCATTTGGTAGCTCTGTGGCCTTGGAAAATTTCCCTAGCCACTGCCAGCCACATTTCCCACATTTGCACATGCAGGCAATGTCAAATATCTCACAGAGCTTTTGGGAGAGGAAGTAAAAATATTTAGCTTCTCTTTTGTAAGGGAAGAAAATGTTGATATCACTGTTTCTAGAACTTTCCAGCTCAAAATTAAGTAAACCATTTTAAAACTTGGGCTTCCATAACAGAAAGGTCTAAAGGTTAAACTTATGTCCTATCCAGGCATTATTACTCATAGGAAATATTAACTAAACTAATTAAGAAGGCACCCACAATCTTTCTCAAGCTTGTAATTCCTAGAATGTTCTGAAGCAGTGGGTCAGAATATAGTTCAGGGACTTTATATAATACTAGAATAAAAGGGGGATTTAACACTTCTTACTGAACATCAACTTATAGGAGAAGCTACACTAGCCACACTAAGTACACTTTTCCTTTATTTCTTATGGACAACCACAGGGCAAAGACAAAATATTTCAATTTGGATAGATATAGTAACGGAAATTGACAGATTTGTAACTTGTGAAAATTTATATATCTTTTCATTGATAAGAACCAGGATTCTAAGCTGGATGTGATCAATTGGACTTTTGAGTTTGTAACAGTATTATAACCCCTTCTATACAGGTTTAATATCTAATTCCAAATTTCTCTAATGTTATATTTGTATACTTAGAATGCTGTAAAAATGTACCACAGAATGGGTGAATAAACACTCCACATTTATTTTCTCACAGCTCTGGGGCTTGGAATACTAAGACCCAAATGACTGATGGTTGAGTTTCTATTGCAAACCTGCTTTCTTTTTCCCATCTTCTCAATGTGTCTCAAATGAAGGAGAGATAGTCAGAGAAAGATAGATTTTCTCTTCTTACAAGAACAGCATCATAACAATGGCTCCACCCTTATTATCACACTTTAATTACTTTCTTACTGATCATTCTCCAAATACAGAGACACTAGAGGTTAGAGCTTCAGTGTCTGAATGTCGGGGAACATAATTAAATGCATCCAAGTGTCTGGTTTGAAATTGTATTGTATACCTTTTTTGGGGAGCACTACTGCATTCTACCTCAAATATTCTCCTTTCTTTTGCCAAGTGTGTGCCTAAAGTCTACAAGTATTCCTCCATATCATCTATCTCTTTATTATCTAACTTCACTTCCTCTCCCAAATATAAGTCTTTGCCTTTTCAATGCATCCATTAGATAGTCCATCTCAGAGCCTTTTGTTTTAAGAGACCACTGTTTTCTTAACAGATTAAAACCAAAACGCATTGATTGGCATTTGCAGCTTCCTACCGCCTGATTTTCCAGGTTCATCTTCCTTTAAGTTATTTTCCTTTTCATTCATATCACTTGCTCTGGGTGCTTGCAGATCATTTGTTTGCTTTTTCCTTTCTTCATTTATTAAAGACATATTAAATGTCACTAATATGGCAGCCGGTGCGCTAGGCTAAGTGCATCCAGCTGTGAATAATGCAGACACCAAGTCTCCTTCCATGGAGAGACCAGGGAGAAAGACATTAAGTGATCTCACAGGAATTGGCCTCATGCATATCAAAGAACTATTATTCCTAATACCAGCTCAAGACATACCTCCATTAAATCGGATCTAGAAGAAAGCATTTGGATAACATATATTTGATAAAGAGATTATGTCTAGAATATATGAAACTAAACAATAAGGACCTATAAACCTTAATTTTAAAAACAAAGTTTTAAAGACATTTCACTAAATGACACACACTGCTGACAAAAAAAAAAAAAGAAAAAAGAAAAAGAAAAAAATGAGACAATGTCCTAAATCATTATTAGGAAAATAAATACTAAAACTACAATATGAATGCACTATACAAAAAGACACAATGATTAAAATAAAATACTGATAATATAAATGATGCCAGGAACAAAGAGCAATATGAATACTTTGACATTGCTCCCCATGTGAATGTGAAATTGCATAACTACTTTGTAATACACTTTGGCAGTTTCTCAGAGTTAAACACGCACTTACTATATGACTGACTAATATCAGTCATAGACATTTACCCAGGAGGAATGAACACATACCATCATGCAAACACATGCATGTGAACTGAATATTTGTAACAACTTATCTGCAATAACCTAAATCTAGAAGACACACTAATGTCCATTATCTGGTGATTGGATCAACACATTGCTTTATATGTGTATGTATGCTCACACAAGATTATTCCTAAGATTAATTATTTCATTTTCATGCTCTTGATGAATTTTATAAGGAATAAAACTCATTGTAGGAA
This sequence comes from Dolichotis patagonum, assembly GCA_004027295.1. Lineage (NCBI taxonomy): Eukaryota > Metazoa > Chordata > Mammalia > Rodentia > Caviidae > Dolichotis > Dolichotis patagonum. The sequence goes on along the minus strand of PVJX010010841.1, from coordinate 42,773 downwards.
AAGCACATGAAGCAAACATGATTTGATGTTTACCTAAATGAGATCATATACATTAATTGTTGTTAAATTCAACATCTTTTTCCCAGTTATCCAGAGAATTAAACCAAGTTTGTCTCACTTTACTTGCTACCTACATGGTTTTCTTGGTAAGCCTAGGAGTGTTTCCCCTTATTTCCAAGAGTTAAGGAATTCGCTGGTCCTCTTTTTTCTCCTACCTATAACATTAGTTCAAAATTTTGTACTGAGTACTTCACAATTTATGTCACATTTAATATTTCTGAGCAGTGAATTTCTGTGTTCTGCAACTGTATCCTCTTACTTTAAAACTCAATTGTATTCTTTTAAGTCTTAAGGAAAGACATATAACCCTTCAGGGCTGAAAGAATTACATTTAGTTTTTAAAAATGCTTACCTTCTTTAGGTATATGCCTAAACTGGGCTTGTAGCTAAATGACCTTTCAGGAGAGATCAACACTACAAAATATCAAGGGCAGACTGATGCAAAGACTGAGAAAAGATGGAGTTAGTCAGAATCTATGGGCTGTAGTCTTTCAGTTCCAATCAGAAGTAATCAGAGCTGTTATGTCCATGTTTATTTAATATATAACCAAATGCAAATTAATATAGCTCAACTTTAATATATGTGCTGTAAACTTTTCAGTCATGTTTTAGTCTTTATGGGAAGGATGCTACTAGGCAGAAATGCTGCATCCTCTTTTGAAATGATGCTGATGGATCAAAAGATACAGATGTGTTACATAAATTGATTTATTTGCTTGGGCCTCCTGAATGATTGTACTGCTTGATTTGTTATTACATGTTCAGCACCTACCATGAAACATAGGTACTTAATTTTTCTCAAACAAATGAATAATTTAATGAGTGACTATCAACTGACACAAACTACAAGGAGAAACGTGAAGACCAACACTGTGTGTTGCACATTCCTGATTCCTGAGACGTGGTTAGCTTTACATTCTCCTCCTGTTTATTTAAACTGTAATGTACTCATTTGTGTGCATAATCCCAAGTAGTGTGCATTAGATAGAAATTGAGATGGTAAAAAGAAGGCACAGGAATGAAATGAGTAAGATATACAATAATTACTTCCATGAAAATATAGATACATTGTTATTTAACTCAAAAAAAGCTTTCTTCACTTATATTTGATTTTGAAACTATAATCACAGTCCCATGTCTTCCTTTTGACATCTTCTGAAATAGGTTAAAAATCAAACCAACCCTAATTTTTATAGGTAATACTTAGAGAGCACTTACCACAAACTAGGCTAGCTACCAAGGACTTTGCAACTGTGCTTGGAGGGAATTTGCACTTACGATAAATTGTCTTTCCTCCTTTACCTTCTTTTCCCCAAATAACCAAGTTCTCTTTAAGAATAAAATAAAAACAAAAAGAAACCATATTAAAAATTTAAATACTGATATCCATATTAACTCTTTTACCATAAAACCCTGAATCAGATCTACAGCCATGAATGCAGTTCAGCCATGAATGCAGTTTCAGTTCTTTCTTGTGGCTCAAAGGATCTATATCGTCTTCTGTGCTCTTGTTCTGAGTGTGTGATGATCCATCTTAATAACCAATTCCAGGGAGCCTCCTTCAAATTCTTGCTCATGTGTATGGCCCAGCATAATTGTACCATGTTTAATCTGGAAAGATTTCAATGTGGCGGCCCAGCCTAGTGACTGTGGATACTCTGTCATGATTTCTTTTTAAATCCCCAGTAATTTTTTGTCCCATTTCCTTATCTGGCAATGTGATAAAAATAATATTAGATGAGTGCATTTCCCATGCCAGATATTTGGTGTGTAATATTAGATTACATAATACTTATAATAACCATGGAATTAAGTATGATCATTATCCCAGTTTTATAGAAATCTGACATGTAAGCAATATAAGTAACCAACTGGAAATATTAAAAAAAAGCCAGGAATAGGACTTAAATATTCCTGTTCCAAACCCCAGTATTTCTGTTTTCAATTAATATGGCATTAGTTAATATGCTTCTTACAATGCTTGCTCCTGACAGTCTTTTCTCTTTATTTATTTTCTTTTATAGCTTGAGTCATTCATATGCCCTACACTGGAGAAATAGCTGGGAGTAGCCTCTTTTCTTTGTGCTGAACTCTTTTTTAAAAAAATCTCATCTCATAAAATGAGTGATGATGATGAGGCTCCCAAGGCACTACAGGCTATTCTGCTAGAAGAGGTCACCAGGAGACAAAACCAATAAAGTGCAAGGAGAAAGTTTGGTATCTCTGAGCCAAGTCCTCAGCAATGATGCGAAATTGTCAGGTCAGGTAAGGACTTTGCTCAGCTGAAAAAGAATCACCTCTGGACACCTGGAAAAGTTACTCATTCAAGCTTCTTCTTGACAGAATTCCCAGTCTTTCCCATAATTTCTCTTTCATTTATTTTGCAAATATTTCAATTCATGTTACAAATATTACTAAGATAGAAAAATCATTCTACGTTTCTAAGCATTCGTGCTAAGTCAGGTATTCTTTTGGTTACTTTGTGCTAAATTTAGCTTATTAGTCCATTTGTGTTACATTTATAAGAGATGCAGCCATAGATCGTTTCTAGGGTTATTTTTTAGCTTTGTTCCTCTAACTCGCAAGTTCAAGGATGTGGACTTTGTCAAAACACTTGACCTAGAAAAACAGTCAAAGAAATGTTCTCTCCTGCTGGTTGGACTGCGGTGATAAATTACACCAAACATTCTTATATTGCTTCTAGGACTTGGTGTTTCAGGTAGAAACTGGCTTCTTTCCCATGATTTTGGCATTTGAAATTAAAAAGATGATGATACAGCTCAAGGCATATTAGCACTTCTTAAATGTATCATCTAAACTACTTTATATAATCAAAGGCAGAGAAATCTTCCATATAAAAAAATTCAGCAGAGTTGTACAGTAACTGGAATTAAAATTTGATAATACAGCAGCACAATTGAGAAGTTTTGCTCTATCTAATCATAGTGTGTATGGAGTTTTAAATTGTCTTGAGTTTTCTCAAATGAGAAATCAGATTCTATAATATTTCCTGAATAAACATTTTAAGTGTCTAACTATTCTCATATACTTAATGGCTTTTTCTGATAGAGTTAAAGTCTTAAATTAACTGTCCAAGGGCCAAATCTTTTTTACTGATCAAACTCATTCTTCAACCATATTATGCCATACCCATATGTTATTGAAAAAAATAAATGGCTAACTGCAAAAGTGTGGAAATTGAATATGCACTTTAGATCTACAGTTTCTCTTTTTAAAGCAAAACTGAGAACTTTGTTACACTTGGGTAATATTTTTGCATTATGCAATTATTTATTCAACCAATATTTCTTGGAATCATGCCCCCCCCCAGGGACTGTGGTCTACTTCTATGGCAAATAGAAACACTGAAAAGACAGCCAGGAATAGGAAGACCATTTATTTATGTCAACCAGCACTGATCAGAATCATTCCCAAAATACCCTGGGAGTGATTGAAGGCTCAGGGAGGGAAGTGTTTTTGGGATTGCAAACAGGAAGTACAGAGGCACAGTACCTGGCTGTTTTTGATTGGTTCTTACAATATGTATCATAGTGACCAGCTATGTATCACAATGACCAGCCATTTCTAGGAGACAAAAGCAACCAGAACTGCCACAGATACTATTTACCTGGGCCGCTAAGAAACTGAAATATACTGCCTGGTGGAGTACATTTTCTGTTACATATCCCCTTCTCTTAGTTTCCCCACCAAATTTTTGATATACCTCTTAGACTCAATTGCCACAGGGGGTTAAAAACTATTTTTGGGTAGGATCTAACAACAGATTTGGCCATATCACCAGCACCTTCTCTCTGAGAAGTCTGTTTCTTTGCCCTCTCTTGCTTGCTGCTGTGGTCCCCTGAGAAAAATTAATAGAGCATCAAACTGCTAAAATACCTCTTTAATGCCTATAAATTCAGTTCAGGATCTCTGAGCTGACAATGCCAACACAATTGCTCTCCATATACATTGGCTCAGCTTTCTGCCACCTGCTGCATACTGGTACACCTGCCTGGACAAAAAGAATGCCTCCTTCTGCCTTCAGTCAGCTCCTGTCAGCCAACCCCTCTTTACTTTTAAATGCAAAGTTCCCTGTTCTGGACTCAAAACTCAGCTGACCTGGACTCAGTCTTCCAGAGGACGATAAACTTGTTTACCAGCTGTGAGAAGCACTCACAGCTGACCTTGCTAGTTTCCCATCATGAAATATCACTGAATTTCTGATTAATGACACCCAAGCTGCCTGCTGGAAAGACACCCAAAACCCCGCTGTGTTCATTCCAGATGCTGACCAGTTCATGCTTGGCTGAAACCTGAGGACACCATGCACCGGATTGCTCCATACCTATTTCCATTTATTTTTGTGTATTTTCAGGGTGCTTAATTCTGCCCTTTCTTCCCTGAACCCCTGTTAGCTGTGATTTTTGCCTTAAAGTCTATAGATGGTGGCCCCCTAAAAATAGAACAATGAAACACTGGACCAAGATTTGATGAGCATCCAAGGCACATTGCATACGCTCCGAGATCAGACTAACTCTATCATTACCTTGTCAGAGTAATGTTACAGAACAGACAGGCCTAAATTATGTCTCTTCCTAAAAGCAACTTAGGAAAAACTCTGTAATAAGACAATGTTAGGGACCTTGGCTGAGGCCCATCCTGGGATCACTAACAACTCTAATGTGACTATTTCTAGTTGGGTTGTATCTCAGAAGACCACGAGTAATATGCCCAGCAAAGATTTGCTGGGGAAACTAAAAGAGGGAGGAAATGAAACAGAAAATGCACCCCCAGGCATATACTTCAGTTTCTTAGTTGCCCAGGTAATAGTTCCTGTTGCAGTTGTGGTTGTTTCTGTCTCTTAGAAATGCCTGATCACTGTTATGGCTAGCTTTTTGTAAGAATCAAAGACAGACTAGTACTCTACCCCTGTACTTTTCATTTGCAATTCCATGAAAACCTCCCTCCCCGAGCCTTTGGGGCCTAGTATTTTGGGATTGATCCTGATCAGTGCCCATTGACATAAATAAATCTGCCTCCACATGCTAGTTGTGCTTTCAGCTGCTGTAGTGCTAATAATAGGTATAAATCAACAGGAGCAAATAATTGGAAGCAAAAGTTCCCTGCCTTCAAGTAGCTTCCATTCTAATAGACATCAGTCTAGAGAGGAACAGCAGTGCTCCATGTAAACAGATCACTTCCTTTTCCATTTCACTAGAGCTTCACTCTCATGTTTGCAGTTATATAACTTCCTTGGATGCCTGTCTCCTCAATCTGTGTTTTTAAGGATCTATATAAAGGTCTCTCTGTCATGTGAATCACTACACTAAAGATCCCAAGCGTATAGGAAAATGCATCCTGGCATAGGAGCTTATAGATCCTGGGGCTACACAGCATGGACTCTGACCTTGGCTCTGCTTTTCAAATGCTGTGTAATCCTGGAAAAATTCTTAACTCCTGTCCCTTAGTTTCCCCTTCTGTATCATAGAAAATGAATGCTGCCAAATGGATACAGCTTATTCTTTCATAAGCATAGAAAAGAACCTGGCACAGAGGAGTGTTTATTATATATAAAGAATTTTACAATAATGGAGACTGCTCTCTTTTTCAAGTAAGGCCATGAGAAGCAGAAATAAAATAGAAAGTCAAGGTTTTCAACCTAGGATAGTAACCTCACTGACTTTGACTTAAACATTTTGTCCTATAAAAAACTCAGGTATTCATAATATTTGAGAGCCACTCTTAATGACTAACTGAGAATTTTGGTTTTGTTTATGAAATTATATGCTGTTTCCAATGACCTAATTTTCACTTAGCACTTCAGTGCAGCACTAACATTGCACATGCCCTCTGCAGCACATCAACTGCATACACTACGTTCAAAGAAGCTGTTGCTTTAACAAATAAAGAAAAGCAATGTGAAATGAAAAGACTCCCTATTCTTGTAGCTATTTTTCTTCCTCTCTATTTCTTATTTTGTGTAAAGTCTCATCATTTTAGAATCAACCTGATGAGAAAAGCATTAACTATAGCAGATTTTTTGTAGGTCACTTAAACATTATTTCAGGAGGCATCAGAAACAGTGAATGGCCATATTATTTCATGGAGTCGTTGGAATAATTAGTATTATTTCAACCTTCTGTTGAGAGCAGAGAAGTTCAGGTCAGTGATGCCCCACACCCAAGTCCACACTGCTTCTTGTAGCAGTGTCAAGTTCATAGTCCTGATCTTCAAACTCTGAACCCAGTGTATCACCCACTGCAAACTGCTATTTAGTGTCAGGGTTGCTATGAGGAGCAAGACTCAAAGTGTGATAATGCCTAGACCAGCCGTACAGGAAAATAAAAATTCAGATTCTTGGGCCCTGCCCTGGATCAGCTCTCTGAGAAGCTCTAGGGCACACAACCAGACTCTGCCTGCTTGGAGGTGGGCATGCAGATCTTGGCTCATCTCTGCTGACCTGACCTCCTTCTCCTCAGGTGGACCTGCTCAACCTTGTCAAGGTTTCCTTTGTGAATTTCATTTTTATCAAGCACCTCTCTGCTCATAAATCTAACTCAGTTCACCTCTGCTTTTGAAGGCCCAACTGTCGAGAATTCAGGATTCCTTTTCCTTGTATCCCAGTCTATGACTGTCTTCTATCCTTCTGTCCTTTAGGCCAGTCAAATTGGAGTAATTATTTTGCCCCCAAATGGTAGCAGTTTCATGATTGCTGTGTCTTCGAATATTGCCCCTCTTTCTTCCCATCTTTGTATTTAAATAAACTCAGAATCCTCATCTTCCATTTAGGTCCTGTTGAGAGTCCAGGTTGGCAGTGTTTGAGAGTAAGCAAGACCGTGAGTGTGGGGAAGATACCTCTGGTCTCCCATCTTCTGTAGCTCTCCCCCAACTCTTTTGCTCCAGCCACACTGGCCTTCTTCCCATCCTTGATGAACAGGTAGATTTGTTCTTCTGTGGGCTCAAGGAATTGCTTTTACCCATGTTTTACTTCATAGTCATTCTTAGGGGACTGAGCCCCTGATCTCTGACCCTACTCCTCAAGGACAAAGACACTCCTTTCCCCAGTGCAGAATAACAACAATAATTACAAAACAACTTGGAACCTTTTTATTATTATTGTTCAACCAGCATGGACTGGCCTTTGTTTCCCTTTTCCACACCAAACAAGAAATCCCATTTGAAGTGAACTGTAAAATAATGGTTTAATCTTCAAATCTTCGTACATGATGATGAAGGTTTCCCTGTATGTACTGCTTTTCAAGTACAATGCAGCTGGTTTTGCATGCACTGCCTTGTCCATTCCTAGGACTCCAGCTTCCGTAAGATGAGAATGCACAACTGGGTAGATTCATGGAGATGCAGTGGTGCTCAAGACTGTTGAACATCGCAACAGTGCTGCACCACCCAGGTCACCTGGTTCTGTTGTCTCTTTATCAAATGCTCTTTCTCCCACAAAATAAAGAACTGATTCTGTTTGTATGTGCTCAGTGGAATTTCTGAGACATCAGAACTTTGTGAGCCATTTGGAGTGCTGTGGGCCAGACTTGCACCATCTGACAGATTTAGGTTAAGCCGCTGAGTACTTGCACTTTTTCTCTCTCTCTTCTCTCCTCTGCTTGTCTCAGTATGATGGTTGGCTATTGTTTCTCTGTGGCATTTCAAACATTTCCACTTCACATATGACATCTAGCATTTGGCATGGACTTCACCCTTTTCCCCTTCTGTCTCATGGGTTGAATCTTAAATTTGCTTCTTTGACCTAGGCCTTGCATCCTTCCTAGTTTCCTGGATACTTCCTTCTTAGTACTGCCCACCACACTATATCTGAGACACGCTGCCCTCTGGGTAGTCTTTGCCTCCCATGCAGTTCCAGGGTCACACTCTATCCTGCCACTCATTCTACCCATTACAGCAGGAATCACCTTATAGTCACTTGGCTGTCACTTTGACTAAACAATAGCAGCTCTTCTGCTTATGCAATCATGACTGGTAGATGACCGGTGACAAATTAAGAAACCCAAATAACAGCCCAGACTCATAGAAAACAATATTGCACATTAAACTTTTTAACTTGAAACATACAGAAATTGATCTTCAGGTTGTCAGTCTTTTTTTTTTTTTTTTGTACCAGGGATTGAACTCACAACCTCACGCTTGCCAGGCAGGCGCTTAAGCCACTGAGCTAAATCCCTGGCACTGGGTTGTCAGTCTTTTGACACAGGGCCAAGGAGCACCCTCCTCATTGGGCCCACTGATGGGAATTCTGCATTGTCATTCTGCATAAATCACACAGTCATTAAGCAGCATCCATGATTTTCAGTTTCTACAAAACGGAGCAAGGACTTAAAGACTTGCAGAGCAATCTCAAAAGAGAATCCATCTAAATTTTAATGATCTTTCCCAATCTTATACATTTGTCTCACACCTAATTTAACAGTAATTACTTTTTAGCAAATCGCCTTCATCAAATCTTTCCAAAGCATTCAACTTCGTTTTCATAGACACAACATCTTGCTTTCTTCCAACACTAATATTTCACCAGTTTACATAATGTTTAATGAAACTGAGCAATTACAGTAACAGATGCAACTAGTCTAAATAGGAACGAGGATGAATACACCTGGTTCTTGGGAAGCATACAGTTCCCGGGGAAGAAACACGAGTTCATGGACGTCCTACTGAGCATTTTCTGTCTGGTGTGGAAAGTGCTCTGCCTGGAAATTACAGAGCATGCATCGTCCGTGTTGTGTGGAATGTCTGGTGTGATCAAAATGAAGGCTGATTGCCAGAATCAGGTGTTTGTGCAAAAGTTGCTCGCTCTGTGCCATTAAGTCAGAAAATATGAGGGTGATCCTGTGGTTTCTCTGTGTCCCTTAAAGATCTCTTGTAAGAAAGTTAATCCTAATGGAACAGTGTTGAGAGTGGGGATCTTTCTAAGACAGTTACATACTGAGGGATCCACTGAGGTTTCCACTTACACTAATGGATCGATGTTATCATGAGGGCAGGTTCACACAGGAGTTTGCTCTTGCCTTGTTCATATTCTCGCTCACCAGTGTGATGCTTAAACCATAAAATCATTAAGCGCCAAGACTTTGATATTAGTCATTCTAACTCCCAGAATCAAGAGTCAAATAGATTTCAGTATCTTTCCTTATTGGTTTGGCATTATTAATTTTTCATTTGCCCAGAAATGAAACTATTTGGTGTTAGACTGATAAACAAGAGTAAGAGGCAGAAGACTCTTAGGATGCTCTGCTTATATTCATGTACTGTCTTGTTGCACTTACTTACCTTTTAAAAATAATCATATTTAACTGTTGGCTCATATTTAACTCATGGTCAGCCAAACTGAGATCTTCTGTATTTGAATTTCAACTGAATCACTATTGTTTCATGCTCTGCTTTCCTTGTTCTCTTTTTGCCACTATTTTTTGGCGAGTGTTTGTTTATTTTGTTCACTTGAATCTGATTAGTTTGAGTAGTCATATTAAGTGGTGTTATGGTTTGTGTCTGGGTGTCCCCACAAATCTTAAAGTAGTCATGGTGAGAGGTGGGCTTTTTCAATTGCAGCTGAATCTAGAGTTTATGATTGATTCATGGTTTAATGCTGGAATTAAGGGTGCTGGGAATAAGGGTGGATGAATGGTAAATCAATTCACTGATTGGATGGGCACCACCCTAATCTTAACTGTCTGGATAAAAGGGTCAGAAAGATGATTGTTTTTCTCCTCTTTGCTTGCAGCTTTTGCCATCTTCTGCCATCATGAATAGTTACCCCCTGCCATATGCCATCCTGCCTTGGAGCCACGTGATTAGAGATAGAATCTTCCACAAACTGTGAGCTAAATAAATCTTTCCTCCTTTAACTTTGCATGCCAGGTATTTTGCCTCAGCAATGAGAAAAGTAACTATGACAAAATTCGTAAGGAAAAGTAGGATCATTGCTGTGGCATTGCCTGGCCATATTAGTTGCCTTGGGAATTGATTTGGAAAGGTTTTGAGAGACAGGCCAAAGATATAGCCCCTATATACTGTAAACTATATGGGAGACAGTTCAGAGCCTGGAAAATCAGAGTACTAATGGAAACACTGTCAATTGGGATGAAGCTCAGGAGGCTTCAATTGAGCATTGCACTGGCTGCTGGATCCCAGATGATGTATACTGTGCTTTGACAGGGAGTTGGTCTACAGTTTGCTTGTGTTTAGAGATATTGCCTAGGTGGTAGAAAAATTTCAATGCAGCCTACTGTTAGTAGGGTGGCATGGTTACTGTTGAGAGCTTTTGGCCAAATCTATTCAAAATTAAGAGTGAAGAGTCTGCAGGGGTATTTGGAGCATTTGGCCAGAGGAAAGACTCCAGTGGAGTGCAAGGATTAAACAGAAGAGAACTTGGTTGTTAAGAAGGAACAGGATAATGGAAAAATGATCTAAGGTCTTTCACCAGAGGGGAAGAGTGTAATTGAAAAGTAACAGATCATGTGGGGTGTTTCTTAGTATTGCCATGAATACCATGTTTTGTGTTAATGGGAAGCAAGGATTACAATTGTGATAGCTCTTTTAATATGATTTTTATGGAGTTTTTACACACATGTTTGCAATCAGGGTAACTAGTCAAAGTACTATAGTTTTAACCTTAAGTTTTGATCACTCTTTGAATATTTTGCTTTTGGTGCCAAAATGAATGCAATAAGAATTGTATATATGTAATTGTTATATTAATGTAAATCTGAACAGACAAAAACATGTTAACTTTTCACAAATCTGCCCACTCCAGACTACAGTTTAGGGAAATATGTCTGCTTATCAAGTTGACCAAGGTTGGATGGTAGTGAGTTAACTAGCGGGCAACTTGTAACATCCAGCTGAACTGAATTAGAGTGGTACTATGTGTGGAAGGCCCACCTGAGGATCATTGCTAACAGCATAAGGAAGAACTAGAGGGGAAGATCATGTGCTGTTGCTTCTCCCGGAGAAGATTGTCATGCTGGTTTTCCCAATACAAACTCATTTATTCTCATTATTGGAGGAGCCCAGGTCCACACTTTCACTGAGGACGGCTGTGCTTCTTGTCAAGAGAGCTTTAGTACTTACTTTAAGTGTCACTTCCTGGCTCCAGTACCATTCCCTCAGCCTGCTGGCACAGATCCTGCATTCCACTGAAGCAGTTTCTAGCTTCTACCACTAACCTTTAGACCTTCCCAGGTCCTTGATATAGTCCTGCATGAGACATTGTCATGGGCTCTAGTTCTCCAGCGGGACTCGTGGAGGACATTGCCATGGATTCTCGGTCTTCAGTTGGACTCGTGCAGGACATTACCATGGAATCCAGGCCCTCAGTTGGATTATTTGGGTCTCTAGTGTGTGGAAAGATATCGCACACTCTTTTTCACTTGACTCTTTGGGTGAATACTGTAAAATAATCCTATAAATGATGTCTTGTATTAAATTGTTTCCCTTATAAACCCTGACTACAACAGAGGCTATTATGGGCCAAGTATGGTTGTGACTATTATCCATGTGCCATTTAATCCTCATAATGATTTGGTGAGATAAGTGCTGTCAAAAGACAAATTTATAGTGAATTTAGTGTAAAATATCTTAACTGGCTTTTACTTGAAATTCTAGAAAGAGACAACACTTCATCCTGTGAAATAGAGTAAGTATTTCAATAACCCGAACAGAGGAAATTGACTTTATAGGCAGAAAAGAGCTGAAAAAAGCAGAAACACAGAACAAATAACAGACTTATAATTCTTAAATTATGTTCTGCGTAAATGTAAAACCATGAGGACTTTCTTATCATAATGGCTGAAACTGGTCTCTTTAAGAGCCTCAGTATTGTCCTTCCCTCCTAATTTTGTGTTAGGTCAGGTAAACAGATCAGTTTTTGCTTGATAGCTTAGAACATAGCATAAGTAACTCCACTGTTATGTTAGTTGTGTCAAGTGCATTTCATCTGCCACTCCAAGGGAATTGTGCAGCAACTGGTAGACCTATAATAGGAACCCAGTCAAGGGGATACGAAGGGAAGACCTCTTAATCATTATACCATGACATACATTCTTCCATTTATTCTCTTATATCTTCCCTTTTTAAAATAACCATCTAATGCCTTCAATTTCGTCCATCAAGAAACAGATAAGCGTATCTTTGTGCTCATTCTATTTCCTCTATTCTCTATTGATTTGTACTGTAGAAAAAAATGTATATGGATTCCATTAGGAGGCATTATGATTTGAACTGCCTCATAGTTGGAGACAGGATTCCAAGAGACCAAAGGTGATCTGCCATGGGGTCAGTAAGTTGTGGGTTTGGGCCATACTTCTTCCTAAATATGTGAACCCAGATCCTTCCTTACCTAGCCCTCGTTCCTTTTATTTATACAGTATAGGGAACTACACTTCTCCAGCAGGGCTTTGGTGAGCTCACATGTAGTCACATTGGCAAAGCCCTTACTTAAATCCATCACTACAGTTTCAATTCATGTTCTTGGCTCCTTGCTTTCCCAAAATAAAACAAAGCATCATGAAGGGAGGTACAGACATCCTGACTTGTAATGGCTCAAAGTTTTTCAGTTTTGTAATGATGAAAAAATGATATGCATTTGATGGAAAACCTACTTTGAATTTTGATCTTTACCCAGGTTAGTAACGTGCAATAAGATATATTCCACAGATGCTAGGCTTGGGCATAAAACTATAGCTCTGAATCACTCTTATCATCAGAAGAGGGGAAAGTGAGAAGCTTCCTATGGTACTAAGCTATTATTTTCAGTAGGTTAGGTGTATTAAACACATTTTAGACATACAATATTTTCAACTCACCAGAGGTTTGTTGGTACTTAGCCTCACTGTAAATTTAGGAGCATCTGCAATCTCAAAGAAGTCTCAAAGTAATATGGAGGAATGCACATTATTTCTTGAACAAAGAGGACATGAGTGTTGACACAGTGACACCACAGTCAGTGCTCCAGAGGACAGAGAAGGCCCAAAGTCCTCCGGCCACTGCCCTGCAGGTATGAAAGGGGCTGTGCAAGTGGATTCGCGTGGGTGGCTTGGCCTGCCAGTTACCAGCTCGCTCCTTTTCCCATGATAGCCTGCTGGTGAGCAGGAGAGAGAAGAATACTTGTATACAATTCAGAGGAATAATTAATCATCTTGGCAATTACTTTGGTCTCCAATCAGCTTCCTGCTGAGCTCGCTGACATAGTCTTTCTTAATTTCCTGGGACCAGCAGTTCCACCTCTATCTTCAGTCGACCACCAACCAGGGAAGCAAATTAAGACTATCTTCCTAAGCCCATTTGAACAGATTTTATTCAAAGAAAATGACAATATTAATAGGTAACTAATTTTTCACTAATGACAAAGGACTCCTACCACGAACCTGGTTTGTATCCAATAATATAATTCGATTTTTCCCTTTTTTATAGGTATTATTCTTGGAAATTTGGGGGGGTAGATTTATTTCCTTTTCCCAGTAATTAATGCAAACATTAAAAACAATGGACTAACATCTTAAGTTTATACAAATGTTTCTTTTAGATATGATTGATGCCAAGGTTTGGATATAGTTTGAGTATATTCTCCAAGGTTTATATATTGAAATATAATCTCCATTGTGAAGCATTAAAAGAGCAGAAAATCCAATGAGAGTATTTCAAGATGAGACCCTTGGGAAATAATTATGATTAAATCATGTCATCAGAGTAGAAGCCAATGATAGAATCATGGTGCTTTAAAAGAAGGAAAAAGAAAAGGAAGATGGACATGTGTGCACATGTGCAAGTTCTATCTTGCTATATAATGCTTCATGCTACCTCAGCAGCAAGAAGGCTATCACCACATCATGCAGCTCTCAACCTCCAGCATTATGAGCTAAATCAAATTCTTTGTTTATAAAGACATCCAATGGTGAGTATTTCATTAGGGCTATGTAAAACTGACTAATATATTGTAGGAATTTTGAAACTTATTCATGTTTGAGAGCTGAGAAAAATCAGTATTGGGAAGTTTCATTCTTACAATTTTGAGTCTAGCTATCCCTCCTTTATGCCACATACTCTGGCTCTAGGAAGAGGGAGTGTAAGGCATTTTAATCTCCTATAATGGAACAGCTCTCCTTCCATCTTAGTTTTTCATGGTTTTTTGTGGCTTATGTGGTTTTATTATGCTTATTCTTTTGACTTGAGAAAGAGGTTGTCTTCTTCTATTTATGGTGGTATTGCAGCTTAATATTCACAGCTTAGTTACTTCTGCTGTACTTCTAGACCACTCAGGTCAACGTTATCCTTCAAATTTACTTTTGGAATTTTCATGCAGGTAGAAAAGACTATTGAACTTCCTGAAGTATCTGACTCTAAAATTTTTTTATTTGTTTTGTTTGTTTTTGAATATTTACTTGAAATAACACTGTTGTTTCCCCTGCATTGATTAAACAACAAATATACTATAAAAAGACTCTTGATCAGTCTTTGTGTGATCTTTAATCATATATGTCAGATTTGTGGAATTAAGAAACAGCTAGAAAATTCATAAAGCATACTCCTAGGCCTGCCTAAGCACATCATAAACACGTGGCCTGGTGTGTTATATGTCATCCTTTGTTCTTCCTTATTTGGCACTGTTCGCTTGCTCTTTTTGAGCCACTATGAATGAGGTATACTGGCTCCAGCACACACTTTCCCTATGAGGTTTCTGAGTTAAAGCCTAGCAGCCATTTACTGAACCTCTTGAAGCCATAAATTAAATTAAACCTTTTCTGCTCTAAGCTGTGGGAGTCGAATATTATGTTTATCAACAGAAAAACTGACTGATACACAAAATTGGTATCAAAAGTGGACTTGGTCTATGACTATACTTGACTATGTGCTTTTGAAGTCTATGGAACTGGTTTGCTAGTGAAGTCTGGGAAGGTTTGGAGTTGTAGGTTTTAAAATGAAGCTTATCGACTTTTGAGGGCTGAGCAAAATCAATATTAGGAATTTACATTCAACCTTATAATTTTGAGTCTAGCTATCTCTCTCTTAGGCCAGGAAGAAAGAGTTGAATGTGTTAGTCTTCCACAAGAGCCTTAGAGCACTGAAAGAAGATCTTGATGGTTGATTCTGATCAAAGATCAGAAGACCAAAATATCAATAGGAATATAGATAGTAAAAGTGAGGTTCTTGAGATTTCAAAGGAAACAAAAAGTCCACTAGCATTTGGACAAAGGCCATGTGTATTACCCTCAGGCAGAAAATTTGTCTATATTTTGGCTATATCATAAGACTTTTCAGGAGATTGAGATCAAGGGAGATGGGCTTGTTAATCTGGCAGAGAAAATTTCAAGACAGTCCAACATTCAGACTGTGGCATGAGTAGTGCTACTTTCAGCCACACTTATGATGTGAATCAGAAGAAAAAGAAGTAGAAAATCTTGAATTTTAGTTCAGAAGACAGTATACCTAGGTTTGAGGCCAAAGTGGATGTGACCTGTAAAGGGATAAATGCCAATAAAATGAAACTAGGTACATTTCTATGAGAACAAGAAGAAAGTTGCTTTGATGACATCTCAGGGATCAATAAGACTTCACGCACTGCAGACATCTGGATGCAGAAGTGTCCATCTTTCATTGAGAACAGTTTCCCTGGGATGTATGCTTGGCAAGGACCACCTAGGGAATTGCTAACCTGGGATTCATATCATGTATGCATATATCCAAGCATTCAGAGGCTGTTGCAGCCTTTGTTGTTGTTCACATGGTACTAGTTTAATAGCAAGCAGAATGCAACCATTATGGATTGAGGAAGGCTTCCAGCCAAATTTTAGAGAAAAGTCTAAGAGATCAAGTGTGTGAACCTTTGGGAAGGAAGCCAAATGTACAATGAAATACTCAAGACTTCAGTGATCCCAGAAACATGGGTCTTCCAAGGAAAACTGCAATGCGAGACTGGAGCCAGCTCAAGAGAGAGCTCATATGGATTTCAACTGCAAGGTCGTAGAAATGGGGTTGCCCAAGTCCTCTGGAACTCACATCTCAACACCCTGTGCCCTGGATGGATATGAAGCTACAGGACTCAATGTTTTCTGTGCTGGGTCTTGGTCTTGCTTTGGTCTGATGTTTTTCTATACAGTAATACCTCAGTTCACAAATGTTTCTGTTCACAAACAATTCAATTCACAAACAAAAGTATTCTGCAAAATTTTGCTTTTGTTCATGAAACCTATATCATTTTACAAACATGAGCTCAGCTATCTTCTCTTCATGGACATGGATGTGGCCACCTACCCCAGAATCATGGAATGAATAAAGTTTGTGAACTAAGGTCCCACTGTTCCTTTATTTCTCCTCTTAGAGATAGGAATGTTTAACCAGTGACACTGCATTTTGGGATTATGTTACATGTTTTTAAATTTTGCAGAGGTGCACAGCTAAGAGTTTGCTTTGAGTTTTAAAAGAGACTTGGACATGGATTTCTGAGAGGCACTGGAACTATTAATATTTGAGGGAGGGATTATTGCATTTCTAGTCATATACTAGACAATTGTATTATGTCAGGTACAACTATGTGCTTGATTTTGTGTTTATTTGGAGATTAATTGTAGTTTAAGGAGAAGTATTTGGGTGTGAGGTTGACAAAGGGTGAATTATGATAGTTAATCCTATTATGTCAAGTTCATTGGGTTAAAAATCTCCTAGCAGACTGGTAAATCAAACTGCTGGGTAGCTTGGGGAAGGGGAGGGACTTAAACATGGCTTGGTACAATACATGTTCCTCAGCTCATTCTTCTGTGGCACTATAACCTTGCTTTGCTCCAGTATGCCCTTCTGCCATGATGTTTTTGCATTGGAGTTGGATGACAATATACTGAATCTCCTGAAACCATGAGCTATATTAAACCTTTGTCTTTGACATTATAGATATCAGGTATTGTATCTCAGTGACAGGAAAACTGACTAATACACTGTGATTTTAGATTTATTTTGCTCCATATTTAATATCTTTTATTATTTGAATTTATGTTGGAATAGCAAGAAGAAGAAGAAGGGGTCAATGTTTGAGTTGGCTACTCTTCTGGTTGTCTCAGAGAAAATAAGCTAACAAAAATCTTACTACTGTGGCATTATTCTTTTCTGGGGTTCTCAGCACAGGATAGCATCAGGATTAGCATCCTTGGGAAGGTCTATGTGTGATATTTATCTCTGACATATTGCTGTGCATGCATTTAGCACCCTACATTTTCCAAATCATCTTTACAAATATAATCTCATCTTTTTTATGCCTAAAGTCAATATAGGTGTATATAGAAGGGTCTCATATAAGAGTTGAGATAGAATAATTGATGTAAATCTAGAAGTCCTGAGCTCAGAACATGGTGTAGTAGTAAACAAGAAATTCGATTTCCCTAGCCTTTGGTGTCATGTGAAAAATTAATGACCTCAGGTTTTCTCAAGCTGCACTCAGTACAAATATCTTCTCTTGTTGGGGATCACTTAACTGAGAATGGAGAGGGTTTGCCTTAGAATTCCAGGATCGGCATTTCTAGTATCCATCACTGCCATACCAGAAGGTATTATGGTCATCAGTGTGGAACCTGTCAGCACCAGTGGAAGAAGTGTTGAAGGCATCTAAGAATTAAAGACATCAAGAGGATACCAAAGTGGAGGAGGTGCTTCCTCCTAGCTAGGAAGGAAATGGAGCATAGAAAGTACGTTATGCTACAGAAACCTTGTGACAAGGTTATATTGCTACACATGGCTTTATAGGGATACAGAAAAGAGAATAATAATTACATCTGGAGTGACAATGAAGAAAACAGAAAGAGCTATACAAGGGATAGAACAGTTGAGCAGGATCATGTTTCTAGAAAAAAGGGAAAAGGTTGGCTGAAGAAAATAACGAAATGGTTGATAATAAATATTGTTTTAAAAGTCTGTGGACTAGTTCCTTTATTCTTTGGTGCACATTAAAGTGAAAATTTACTTCCAATGGGGAAGAATACTATCAAGTTATATAAAATAGTAAAACAATCAGAAAATCCTCTTTTTTCTCTTGATTTTCTACTCAGTTTATATTTAGAGCCATAAACTCAAAAGATTTATCTTCATAACATCAACCTGATAGATATAAGATTCTTAATCATTCAATAAATGATCAGTAAAACTCAACTTGTGATTAACTGTGAATTTTAGCTGAGCCACAAAAGTGAATTTAGCCACTAAGAAACAATTTTGAAAAATGCAATACAAATAAAAGGCAATTTTTCATAATAATTGGTTAACAATCTGAACAAAGCCTTTTAATTTATCTGGAGAAGGCTAATTCTTAGAGATTGTAATGTATCTGTATTTTCTCTGTATATAAGGTGCCTTACTTAGTTTGGGCTGCTATAAGGAAAACACCATATCGGAGAAGCTTAAAAAACATTTATTTGTCATAATCTTCCTAGTTCAAAACCACGGTTCCAGTAGTTCTGGAGTCTGATGAAGTCCCTCTTCCTAGTTCCTGGACAGCTGTATTTTCCTGGTAACCTCGTATGTTGCAGAATACAGATATCTCACTCAGATCCCTTTCATATGAACACTAACATGATTGAGGAGGGCTCCATTCCCATGAATTATTTTACAATCAATTTCTCTATTATTTGATAATATTGTCTTTGAGATTAGGATTTCAAAATATATATTTGGAGGTAGGATACAAGAACCTAGCGTATAAAATGATTTCTAATAAGGAAGCACAAGCAGTGGTAAAAATTATATCCATGCCCTTAAATATGGTGCATGTGAATTCTGTAAGAGGATTTTTCAACAGTGTCCTACTTCAGTGTGAAAAATCTCTCTTATTCTAAATAGCTTTGCTAGGAAAATTTTCCTGGTAACTATAGAGACATATCATCCAATAAAATAAATGGACAATGAAAGTGCCATTGATGATCCGCCTGGATGGTGTCCAGGCCAGGTGCTACTGGGCTTTAACTGAAGCATCTAAATCAAGGAAGGGGCTCAAAGACAAGGGAGGAGTTGCTAAAGGAGAAGTGTGTTCATAAGAACACAGAGAGCAAAACTTAGGTGTTCAGCTTACTCAGTAAGTCCAACTACTCAATGAGGAAAGAAATGGGAGCATGATTGTCATCCAGTGAGAATTCTGCTGTTGGCATTGGGATACTTGGCATGACACTCATGGTCAGTTCATATTGGCTGTTATGATAGGATCATTGTTTGTCCGCTCTAAATCTCATGTTGAAACATAATCCCCATTGTGAGATATCAAGAGGTGCGGTCAGATGGGACCTCTAAGAAGTGAATTAGTGCTCTGCCCTTGTGAATGGATCAATTCATTTATCTCATTAATGAAACTGCTGGTCATATCAAGAGTGGGTCTGCTCTAAATCCCATTTTGGTTTGGACTCTATTTAGCACCCTCTCTCTTGCCTGAGATGTCCTACATTACCTTGGAACTCTACCCACAATTAGATCTTTTCTAGATATGACCCACTGGTCAATGGATCAGAACGATGAACCAAAATACAACTGTTCACTCACTAATTTACCTAGTCTGTAGTATTCTGTTATCAACAGCATAAAATAGATGAAAACCATAGTGTTACATCATCAAGCACAGTACTAAAACATCATAAACCCCATTTCATTCCTTGTAAATGAGAAAAGTAATCATGCCTATTTTTTGGTAGGGTTCAATGAGATACAGCCCAGTATCCAACCCTCCAGTAGACTGTAATAAATCGTCATAGTTATCATTAATGAATGGGAAAAAGCATCAAGGGTTTAAAACAAGATTGGCCTAGAAAAGAATAGAATGGGAATAAGGCTCAATAAAGCAAGGAGCAATTTAGGCAATTGCATCAGTGTGGAAATGTACATGGAAGCCTATTTGTCCCTCCAGGTCACTTGCTACAGTAAAAATGATGACAATAGCAAAAACAGAAGTTCTTTTTACTCTACTATGTCGAGCACTGTTTTAGGTTCTTTACATAGATTAATCTGTTTAATCCTCACCAGAGCCCTATGAAATGAATACATAATGGCAGAATTTCCATTCATTAAAGTACAATTAGCACTCAGTCATCCAGTAGGAAGAATCAGTGAGAATATCCTTCATCTCTTATCTTTATTTAGACACGAACCATTATCTGGTACCTTAAAGGAAATACTCACTGAGGAATGGAGATCAAAAAGATCAATTTAAAGTTCACTGGAGCCACTTGATAGTAAAGAAAATACTAGAAACTTTCTGCAAATAAACTTTTTCTGATACATAACCTGGAACCCGGAGCCAATGAGGCTCCTTACTTTATAGATGAACTGGACCAAAGACAGATATCACAGCTGAACCTGGAGTTCATATCAGGTTCTGTTCCTTAGTGCTGTTCCTCACACTGCTTGCCAGTCTGGGCATTTTATTTCATCTGATGTAGCTGCCAGAGTTGCCAAAGAATCAATGCCAAGGCCAAGAGAAAGTTTTTAAAAGATTTGTTGAAATTCTACCAGAAGGTTCTATAAACAATTCCTGTCTCCTTCCTGTATCCTGTTACAAATTGTAATCTATATTTTACCTACTGTGCCCACATTATTATTCTTTTGTGTAATATTCTCAGCATCTTCACTTGATTGCTCTTAAATACTATTTGGCCTATTATTACATCTTATCTGTTTTTCGTATCACTTGTTTGGGTTGGTAGCAGCTTCCTGCTCTAGAGTCAGATGCCCATGAGCCTGCGTGCCTCCTCCCTCTTTATACGCAGGGGTGGGCAGCTATATCAAGGAGGTTCCTTCCTATAAGAGAAGAATGAAAAGTGGTGACAGATTGTGTTAAAGATTCTAATGAAAACAAAGAAAGCAATGACAATGGCAACAAAATTATCTGCTTAATAATAGTGACATATTTTACTTAATGACTGTGGTCTTTAATCAAGTTTGAATATAATCCTGTAAGAAAGGATGTGACATTTTGGTCTTTTACAGTAGTGAGGGTAATTGTATTCATGCACATATTAAAAAGGACTAAATGTATGGCAGGAAATAAAAGGTTTAGCTGTACATGTCTACTCAGACTCTTAGAGTTTCTACTTTATCCTCTTTTCCTAGTCTTTCCAGTACTCCACTTTCTCATTCAGCATGATGATAAAGTGCTAGGCTTTAGTTTAGTGATACTAAGGATGTACCCTTCAAGATGCTAAGATATCTGGATAAAACATGAATCATCCCAATGTGCTAAGTGGTGCCAAATGTGGAAAGGATTAGAAGCAGCCCTGGTGTTTAATGTCATTGAACCAAAAACAACCAGCTGATAATTCAGTTGTTCCCTGTTCAGGGGAGGGTTTGGGCTTTTGAGGGATCTTCCTCCATTTACCTTTTCCTCTAGTGAGCCTTGAGCTGTGGTTTCTGCTGTCAAATGTTTTTCACCTCTGACTAGGAAAGCTGACAGAGCCGAGGGGTCCTGTGAATGAGTAGGCAAACCTCGGAGGCCCAGTAGCAGCACAGATCTTGTGAGACACACTCTAGGATTCTGTCAATTGTTATGAGGGTGTAAAGCTCACTCACCTGCTCTCATGTCTCTCTCTGTCTCTCTGTCTTTCTGTCTCTGTCTCTGTCTCTGTCTCTCTCTCGCTGCCTTTCTGGCTCTTTCTGTCATAAACACACATTCACACACAGGCATATTCAGAAGTTATCACATTCAGTTTATACTAAATTTTGTTTAGGGAAAGTTCTCATTACTCACTGGTTTCAGGAAGTCACTGATAGTGATGACTTTTTATAGAGAATTCCAAGACAGATGCCACAGGAGGCCACTGTCTGCTGTTGTTAGCTAAGTGACCCCAGATCACTTAACTGCTCTGCTTTACAGGATCCCAAATCATATCAAATGCTCTCTTTGGTTCTGCAGATTTCAGTAGAAGCAAAGCACAAACCATTCTCTCCTCCAGGCTTTTACCAGGGTGGTACCCTTCTCTAGGAACACATTTCGCACTTATCCTACTGGCCAGTGCTTCACTCCCCTGGAAATTTAGCCTCAGTGAGTCGAATCTACCTCAGAATCTGTCTCTGAACCCTTAACTCTGATCCAGTCCTCGTCTTACTTGGGAAATCACCATCATCTCCCATAAACTTGAGGGACTTGTGAACAGGAGTTGTATTGTATCACCTCTCTGGTCTCAAAACATGGGCTGGCTTTGATCACTGATCAGTTTTGGTGCTACTTGACTGGCTGCTTCTCTCATTGCAAGCTTATGGATAAATGTTGAAGACACTGTGTGAGCGTCCATGTCTGTATATACCACTCACACTCCAGCAAAGCCCCTCTCCCATGCACTAGGCCTGGTCTCTATTGTGGAAGAAATACTCTGCTTCTTGGAGGTCAAAGTTGCCCTAAAATGGCAGCATGTATGGGGTGGTGACACTGGGGGCACTCAGGGCCATGGCTGCTGACTGTAATGGAGGTGGGAGAAAAGTTCTCATGGACTTACAGGTTGACATTTTTCCTTCAGAATCTCTAAGGAAGGGTTTGAGCAAATCTGAGGGAAGGTTTGTAGGCATGAAGGTAGGTCATGTAAAAAGAATGATGAGCAAATCTAAATGAAGATCACAGTCCTTACTGTGCAGTGGGAGCACAAACATTGTTACCCCAACTATGGTCAAATGTAATAATGCAAGTTAAGAAGCAGGGAAAGCATGTTTTGTGTGGGCCGAGGAAGTACAGCCTGGCTGGGTACTAGGATGGAAGAGGTCATGAGGAAGAACAGCCTGCTCTCCTGCTCTGCTAGGCTGCTATCCTCCCCCATGGGGTTCAGGGAAAGATCTTGCGTGAATATAGTGGGAGAGGGTTGGAAGGATGAGGCCACAGTGACATCTCCAAGCTTCTATCCTTCAGCAGAAGAAAGCACCCAATCAGGAATATTAGCTTTAAAACCCCATAAGGTACCCTGAAAAAAAAAGTCACTGGGTTGCTTGGTTACTCAGGCTCCAGGGAAAACTTTTCCAGGCAATATTCTTAGCCCAGGTTTCCATTAAAGGTTAGAGATAAGTGACATCTTTGGTGGGCGAGGTCATCAGAATCTCTGTTGGTAACAGTCTTCCATCTTTCCTGGTGATGCTTGAATTTCCATAAGAGGATGTTTCAGGGTTAAGTTCACATCCCAGCTGGCCCTGAGGAGCCTGAAGCAAGGGATGTCCTGCAGAGCTACAAGGTCTGAAAGTAGGGTTAGGGTAACTTTGTCAGTGTGAATGGGACCCAATCAGCATCCAAATGTCCCCATCCTATACGGGCCACAGTCTGCTTGGGAGGAAAGCCAGGTGGTACTGACTCCAATGGCCTTTTCCGTTTCTCTCTTAACAAAGATTTAAGTTGATTAGCAGCACATTCCAATCTTATTAAGCACAGAGTGGCCCCCATCAGAAATTTCAGGAAATGAGGGACATAGCATGCAACATAATACAGATGCCTTTGTGTTTCTTGCTCTGCAAAGGGGTGAGTTAGCCCTCCGAAAGGGGATGAGGCAGCTTTAATAATAAGAAGGGAAAAAAATGAGAGGAGAAGAGAAGAAAGGTGCCTCAGTTGTCTCGGCAGCTGATCAACAAAGGAGCAGTCGTGAGCTGTAACCTCTTGGAGCCGCAGTCTGGAACATGACACATGTCAGCCCATGATAAATGGTGCAGAGTGTGTGCAATTTCAAGCGCAATGCCCTTGAGATGCGTGGGACCCCGATCGCAAATGTTATTGTTAAATTAAACCTTAAAGGAAGGATTGGAAAGGGGTGGGTGTGTGTGGGGGTGCATATATATTTATACACATACACACAAAAGGATGAGGGAGGAAATAAAAGGCAAGGTGGAAAAAATAAAACTTTTGTTTTATATTCCACCTAATTAAAAATAAAAATACTATAAAAACTGCCCAGAATATGAGACTTGTTTTTCATTTGCCTGTATTTAGCATTCTTCATGACTCCTATTGGTATGGCTAGCTTACACCTTTTGGTTTATATATTTGTTCTGTTCTTTTTTGGAAACTTTGGTCATCTTGCAGCACATGTTACCTGTCCTATTTTACCTTTTGGTATGGATAGGTGTGCCTGGCCAGTGTGAGTATCTGTGTGTGTAATGTGTGTTTATCTTACACTAAATTCTCAAAATGTCTCTCTCACCCATCCCGTTCACACATCTGCAATTCCTAAACTAATTAATTTTATGCAGGAAAGGTTCCATAGGATAATGTATAACATTACAGGGGAAAAGATGTTAGAGGAAGGGCACACGAAAGGGTCAGAAATCTGTTCAGCTATGGGGGCTCCAAGTGATCAATAGCCCAGCAGCATGAAAAGTTAGCTAGAAAGATAACAACGAAACATCTACAGCTCACATTAGCCAATGTTAAGAGTTGTTTACATGGAAAATGAAAAGTTACAAACGCGTAGGGTAATTGGCTGCACAGCTCTATCACGTGATTCTGTCTGCCAATCTCAGCCCCGAATTCTTAGCAAGGATGGAAGTAGCACTGATGTGGAATTGCTAGAACCCAAGGGATTGGCTTGTAGGAAAGCGATGCAGTTGTGCTCTGGAAAGATTCCATGCTCAGAAGATTTGTTTACTTTTCATCTCCCCACAACACATTCAGATGAAAGAATGTTTAATAGAGGAAAAAAAAATTTCAAATTACAAAGGAAAGGGCACCCAAGGCTTGTTTTGTTCATTTTGGCCAGAGTTGCTTAGTATCTTTGAAAACTAGAATCCTTTTTTGGTCTTTTGGAAAAGTTCACCCAGGTTTCTTGTTATTAAAGAAAATAAACATCAGACAAAACAGGACTTTATCAAAACTATAAATAATTCAATGCAGATGGATTTAAAAAGCAAGCAGATTTTCAGACTGTGGAACGCTGCAGGATTTGGGTGGAAACAGAGAAGGAATATAAACAGAAAAAAAATGAAATTATGAACTTGTTGAGGAAAATAAATAGACACATAAAACTAATTGGAAAGAAAATACAGAGGGAACACTGGGAAAGCAAGGCAAGCTTCCCAGAGCTCCCTACAGTGGCATGGTGCCTAGATCTATTGAGGAAAGGCTTCCTCGGGGAGCTGCGATGGAGTGCAGGAACCAGCGGGGAAAGGGACAGGTCTCTGTCCCTGAAAATCAGAGGGAATGGAGTCAAGGGTGGCAGTCTCTTGGCTCAGGTCCCTATCCAAACTGCAGTTTGAATAGAGTGGTACAGGTTGTTGGCCCAGTGCTTTTCCAGCAACAGGACAAATGTGGTGTCTTTGACTTCTGCATAAGACCTCAGCTAAACATCCAACTGAACTCTGAACTCACTACCAATTCATGCAGCCATAAAACAATTTCAACATTGCAACTTCTTGGCTCCCCAACACAACAGGACAGGACATTGCAAAAGCCAAAGGAAACTGAATCATGCATTTAATCAATATCTCTGGAAAGATCAAAGGGGAACCCAAGAGTTGAAGGTTCTTGGAACATGTTCTAATTTTGTGAGTGGAATGAAGAGGCAGCAGGCCCTATGTTACTCATTAAAAAAACTGCAGCAGCCACCAGGCTGGGAACTTCCTCATCACACCACTCTGCTGTGCAGGGGAGAAGAGATTGAGGGAAGAGAGCAGGCTGACGCTTCCTCAGGTGAAGTAGGAGGCATTCCCCTATTGCTGCCAAATAAGTTAGTACCTCTGACTAGATCACCGGTAGCTCCTCCTCTCCTCCCTTGAAGATACATAAAGCTTACTGACAGTTCCTTATTGATTTATTGAAGGTAAATTCATCAAGACTCACACTGAGTTATTTGTACCAGGTAACAGCAGAAGAGAAACTTATTTTTTTTCCTGGGCAATATCAGTAAATCTTTCACAGAAGTCATGGAGGAGATATGAATACATTTACAACATATGCACAACAAGTTTTTAATCAGTCGACAAACACTTCCTCTTATCAGCTGCAGAAATGTTGCTTTGGTAGTTCCTAGAGATGAAAAATAAGTTTTTGTTTTTTAAATCCATTAGGGTCTGCCCTGGATAGCATAGCTATGGCCAGTGGTCACATGGTATACACATGACCACTAAGGCCTTTCCTTGCTTACCACGGCTGTTTTCAAAGAAGAAGTGACTATTTTGAGTTGGCAGCTGAGTCAAGCAATGTCTACTGTAACTGTCACACTGCCGCCCCCTCTCCCCTTGAAAGTCAGAGGTTCAGGGGTTACTTGTAAGACACTGAAATGTGATCAACAGTGCTCTCATAGTTGCTTCCGTATCTTTTGGTGGCAGGGAGGAGAGAAGGGGGGGGCCTTTCTTCCACCAGCTTAGCTATGCTATTTTTCTTTATTTCATACACAAATATTTTTTCCAGCCCACTAATTATTGGACACAGTAGTGTCCAATAGTGTCCAAATTCTTAGTCATATATGTCTCATTCTCTTCCCTGGCAGCTCCTTAGCATCCTCTATCTGGAATCTCATATCCCATCTTTCAAGGCAGTCAGTGTCTTAGGAAGGGATCTTTTCCTCAGTTAATGGCTAGAGTAATTGCTACCAGAGTGATTTTCAATTATACATTCGCAATCATGCTCCGATTTCAAATTACCCCAACAAGCAGCACTAAAACAAGTTAGAAGGCTGAGTATTACTGACATGTACATACAGTGTTTGAAATAGGAGGAGTAAGGGATTTTCACCCAGAACAGCTTTTACATGAACACAAGTTAACTACCATCCCCTAGGAGAGAACTCATCCGTTTAAAACAGGGCTTTATTTTTATCTTACTTTCTTTGGGGGAAGGGGGTCTATTTCTAGCTAAAGTCCATTCTTGTGCATTGTTAACATTGCTAACTACATGGAAGGCCAATCCATTAAATTCACTTCAATCTTGGACCCCACACAAATTTCTACTCTTCGCATAATGGGGATTCAGCCGAACTTGTGAAGCAATCAGTTCTAGCAGGGAAGAAAGCTGTTTCGAGTGGCCTCTTGTTAGACCTCCATGCTCCAAACTTACCATTTGTTCATATTTTCTATATGTTAATACCCTGAATTTTTAGCATTTCACATAAAAACTGTTATTCTTTACTTTTGACAATCTGATTTTTCTCCAGTATTCATTACCATCTCTGTCATTTGTTCATAAGGAATTTATTTTCATTTGTATCACCTCTTCCTAGCACTGGTTGTTCTCACTGGAAGGAACTTTCCTTTCTGTTCCTCACATGCCACAAGAGTGTCAATTCCTCCTTTTCTTTTCTTTTATGGTTGTGTTTAGCTTACTCTCACTTTCTTTTTCCTTTCCCACAACACTTACTGAGCACATACTATATTCTAAGCATAGTGCTGGGAAGTGAATGTGTTCCCAGAAAGACATGATTCTTACTCTCTAAGAAATTGCAGTCATCTTTGCTTTCCTCTTCCCTTGGACACTACCACTGTGTCTGCACCACTCCACCTCAAAGTATTTAGGCCGTGTCTGCATTCACAGGGCACACTCAATGGCTAGAAACCATTTCGGATTGAAACGCACTCCTTCTGCACCTAGTACAGCATTCAATAAAGATGTGAGATTTTCTTTTCAAAATCCATAATATCAAGATAGAGAAGGACTGTCTCATCTCAAATTAATAATAAAGAAGATAATGCAGAAACAAGATGATAAACAATTCAGTTGAAAGGATTGGCTGGACCTGGGTGATTCCAGAGTCTCTTCCTGGCTCCAATACTGCCTTTCCAGCTGGACAGACAGAACTTACACATGGAGAAGGGTCCCAGATGTGTTGGCTCAACTTCATAAACTGTGCTCATTCCTATCACTTTGTGCCATTGATGACAGTCTTCCTGTATTAGTGTTGACTTTCAATTAGTGTTGGTTTTCCAAAAATAATACTTTCAGGAAGCGTCTATTCAGATTCCAAAAGTTTACCACTGAGATGAAAATGCTAGGAAAGAATCAGTGAGTCTCAAAGGCAGGCTTTGATACAAATAAACAAGCAAATGACACACATCTTTCTCTCTTAGTAGTAAAAAAATCATTTTGTTTCTCATTGGAAATATGAGGCTCACGTTGGCTTATTTATTTGATTCTATATTCTGATTAGAATAAAATCTAGATGATGGCACAAAATGATGCTCCCATTTAGCCAAAAGAAATTCCATCTAAATTGGATCAAGAAAGAAGCATAAGCTTATTTTCATTAAAAAAAGCTGAGAAATTGTTTTTCATATAGAGTTTCTAATCACTGCAGAAAATTCAAAGAAAACTCAAGTGAGGTCCATATGGAGGATAAGAAAGGAAGAAAACTTGTCTGTGTCTATTATATACATACATACACGTGTATACACACAATATGTGGACACAATTCATGTATATTTGCATACATGCACACACAATATGCACCCACATACATATACATGTGTATATACATATGTATTTATTTATGCACACGAATGAATATGTATCTCCAAGCCACATAGACTATGAATGATTTTGTCAAATTGATTTAAAAACCAAATGAGAAAAAAAAAACCAAAATAGGGTCACTCAAAACAAAAGGATGGACATAGTATATAATTTAAAACCACAATACAAGATGATCAACAATAGTTACCATAATGCCTCTTGTTATCTGCAATAGAATTGCCCATATCATCAGGTACAATAAAATTGAACATAACACTACAGAACCAAATCAATAAGAACAAAACATTGGAGACATTATAGGACTTCAAAAAAGGGTAATAGTCAAACCAGGATAGGTATCATAGTGAATCTTATTATCTTCAGAGTAGTTGCCTATACTCTGAGACTTGATGCTATCAAACATAACAGATTCAAATAATATCCGTCAAGACAAGACAGCAATCGAACAAGACAGATTCAAATAAAATCAGTCAAAGCAAGGCAGTGAAAGCAATATAGTGCTTCAGATTAAGTTAATAGTAAATTAAAAATGGTTACTGTAGTATATCCTGCTATCTTTGGAATGGCTGTCTGTGCCCTCAAATCTAGCACTAGTAGACAAACTGGAACAGAATATAACCAAACTAAACAGAGCGATGAAAGCAATATGGGTTTCAAATCATGACACAAGATTACCAATGTCCTCTGCCTTCCCCATTTAGACAATTCCTCCCTTTTTACTTTCCCAGGGTGGATTGTAGATTTTGTATCCCACTAACTCCTTTAGTTTTTAGATTAGGGAGGCAACACACTATTTACCTAAGTGGTTCTGAACCTTTTTATCCCTGAGCTTGTTCTCAAGTTGTATCCATTTACCTACAAGAGCCTCAAGGTTTTCCTTCCTCATAGCTGAGTAGTTCTCCATTGTATAAAAGTGTTATGTCTTTCCAACCAATCTGCAGCTGATGGGCAAGCTACCCCCACTTTTTTCTGGTTCCCTGTCACAGTGAGCATATTTTCTTATCTTTGACACTCAGTCCATAAACCCTCTTTCAGGATAAATATATTTCTTATATAGAGCATCTTGATGGACCCTATCTCCTGATCCATTATGCCTGTGTTTCTTTTTATTAGTGTATCAAGGCCATCCATGTTAATGATTATGGCCAATCTTCTCTGCCTTATCTCTGCTGTGCTATCTTTCTGCTGCTGGTTGTCTACTTTTCCTCTTTGTTCCACTGTCTGCCCCATTCAGTAAGCCTCCTCAGCCTCTGTTCCTGAAACCATGGTCTTTTCTTCTCTCTCTCTAGAATGTTCTTCAGTATTTTTTGTGGGGTTGGATTGGTGGTCACGAACTTCCCCAGTTCCTCTTTGTCACAGAAGCATCTTGTTTCTCCATTAATTCTGAGAGATAGTTTTGCAGGGTACATCAATCTGGGTTGGAGATTATTTTCTTTCAGGGCTTGGCATACTTTGCTCCAAGCTCTTCTTGATTTGCTGGTTTGTGTCAAGAAGTCTGTTGTGATTATGAGGGTTTTCCTTTATAGGTGATCTGTTTCTTTTCTCTGACACCTTTTAATATTCTGCTCTTGTGTTGGATTTCTGGGATATTGATTATTATTTATGTCAGGATGTAGTTCTATTTTGGTTATAGCTGACTGGAGTTCTGTATGCCTCATTTACCTGAATATCATTTCCTTTTCCTATGATTGGGAAGTTTTCCTTAATTATTTCTGTAAATAGTATTTGTATTTCATTTGTGTTTACTCCTGCTTCTTCACTCACATTTTTTATTCTTAAATTGTAAATTCTCTTGTCATCTTCTAGCCTTTGTATTGTTACTTTCTGGTTCCTTGTTATTTTTAAGAGATCTTTCCTTTCATGATCACATGTTGCAAACCTGTCTTCAAGGTTTGATAGTCTATCTTTAGTTTCTTTCAAGCAGTTTTGCCAGCTTTCAATGGAGTTTTTAATTTCCTGGTAATCTCTTTGAATCTGTTTCATGTATTTTTTATATTCTTCATCAAAGGTTTCCTTCCTTTTCTATGCCCCTCCATTCTTCGATTTGTGTCTTCTTGAGAGGTACTTAGCATTTCTTTTATTATTTTTCTTATATCTTCCTGTACTTGTATTAGAATTTCTGTTTTTAGTTCTTTTATAATGTCATGAAGATAATTCTTTATGTCAGATGCTGCTTTTTCTGAAGTAGCAGGTGTGCAACCCCCTATCTCTTCTATGTTTACCTCTCCTGGGGCAGTACTGCTTGGGATGGGGGCTGCAGACTTCTTTTTGTTTCTTCCTCTTGTCATGTTTCTGGTTTCTTCCAGACAAGTGGATAATGGGGGTCCCCTGCACTTCCTGTATTGGCAATGATTACTCTGAAATGTGCTGGCTAGGGATTGCTGCCCACCCCAGTCTGCTGATAATCACTGAAGTGCAAGCAGGGGTGGGGCAGGCTGGCCCCTCCCTTCTGAGCTGGTCAAACCCTGGGAGTCTACCACATTAGTGTGTGTCACACAGATGGGATTGGTTAGGTATAGCTTCAGGGAGACCTTGTCCTTGGCTATTGGATTGCACACAGGGGCGGGACTCTATCCAAGCAGTTCTCACCAATCTGCCCTGCACTAGGAATGGCTGACTGAAGCCGCTGCAGTTCTGGTTCCAGGCTAATCCTGCCCAACTCCAAAATGTCACCTGGCCAATCACCCACTGACACGGGAAGACTAATTTCTCCACACTCACCGCAAGCGAGCCAGTACAGATCTCTGAGCCAAGTGCTGTTCTCGGCTCGGCTACTACCCTCTGAGACCACCTCCTCCTGCTGAGGCCCTCAGGCTTGCCAACCACCAACTTCACCAAAACCGCGTGTCTTCCGATTCCAATCTCCTTTCATACACAAGGGATCAGCTCCCATGACAGTGCATGTGGCTACAGCCTTCCGTCTGCAATTTTTTTTTTCCTTTTTGTTCCCTTTTAGTTTCTTCCTGGATTGAGAGGATCTATCTCCTTCCATCTGATCATCTGCAGGATGTTTTATTCCAGCATCTGAGCTCTTTCTCTCAGAGAGGCTCTTTATTTTGCTGCTTATTGATCCGTCATCTTTCCAGCTCTTTCCTAAAAAGCTTTGAACAAGATACAGTGAACTTAATCTTCCAAATAAGTCACACAGTAATTTATTTTACCTTCTTAATGTTCCCAAATATCTACCTTAATTTTAGTCATGATATTAGCTTATACCTATATTATGTTAATTGTACCTATATATGTAATACATCTGTAATATGAAATATAAGTATCTTCAAAAATAGAAACTTTACCTATTCTATTCTATAGATTTCCTATCATAAATGTTTTATAAATTCCTAACACGAGTGGCGTTTTGTCATATATGTATGTGTATAATATATATTACATGTATAAAGTGGTTTCCTTGAAAGAAAAATTATAATAAATAGTAATAGTTACAGAATATTAAATTTTGTACCAGTTTAGAAACAGAACACACAGATCTTAGCTCTACCATCAGAAATGACAGTCATGCTGGTCGTAAATAGCCCTTTTAGGCTTTCTCCAACATCCATTTTTGTCCTCTGCAAGATGTGATAGTCACGTGCTGTACCTTCTACATCAAGTTGTGTGAAGGAGGAAATAGTCCTGAAAATACATGAACATTTTTAGCAGACAGCATGCTCCAAACACATTCCTTTCCTTTTTTCTTCATCTTTGCAACATCCACTGAGAAACAAGTGCGATTATCACAGTCACTGTACTGGTGAATTTATAGGACAGTAAGGTACAGGTATTTGCTATGGGTGACATAGCTTAGAAATCGCAGAAATAAGCCTTGAAATAAATTATCTTCAATTTTGGGACCTGGACTTAGCATTATTAGTGTACACTATTTTGTAAAAAACAAAATGTATATCTGCTATAGCATTTCAAATAATTTAAACACAACAAATTGTCAGCAATGTCTGTGCCCACTGTTAACGTGGTGTCACTAGAGAACAGCAGAATAATTATTTAAAAGTTTGATTTTTTTTTTTTTGGCAAGGAGAAATGATATTTCCATAAGAGGAAATCTTACTTGAGGCCACCCCTCATCTGATTTTCAATGTCTGAGATTTTATCATTGGTATAAGAAACACAACCAAAGTGTTAAAGCTGATAGATATTTGATCTCACATACCCTTGCTTCTCCTAAGTAATAAAATTAATTGTGGTTCTGGTTGTTAAGCCACCAGTTTTACCTGTTTAGCAATTTAGCAATTTTCTATGATCAGTCACCTTTGAGGTCTATAGCTACAGTGGGAATCTCTACCTCTGCACTGTCTAATCTTCCAGGTAAGGGAACTCAGAAAGTTACTGTTAGGTTATCCTAAGATGAACGGCACCTTGAGTCTGGGACCATCTTTTCTTCGGTGTTTTTTGCCAGCACGTGTGTGTCCTTTGGGTGCTTTCACAGAGGATGAGGAGTTCCTGCATGTACAACTGGAAACAATGAATTCTGATGTTTTGAGTTTTAGTGAGAAGACAAAGACTCAGAAAGTTGCCCTTAAGGATTCTCAATCCTAGCACACAGGATCCAGAAGTCTAAGAAACTGCTGTACTTCTCTTCTTCCTTGATTAGTTTTTTTCCCCTTTTTAG
The DNA here is from genome assembly GCA_004027295.1 of Dolichotis patagonum. Taxonomy (NCBI): domain Eukaryota; kingdom Metazoa; phylum Chordata; class Mammalia; order Rodentia; family Caviidae; genus Dolichotis; species Dolichotis patagonum. The sequence goes on along the minus strand of PVJX010010841.1, from coordinate 9,678 downwards.
AAATAAACAGGTAAAAGTAGTTTTAATACAAACAGAGGTCATTTTCAAAGTCAATGCCTCTGAGAGAAGTGTTTTTCAACACCTGTCTTATAAAGTGAGTTTCCCTTTCTCTAAGTAATAATGCACTTTTTCCCAAGGATTCTAAAGCAGTTCTGATATCAGCAGGTGATTTTTTGTATATCCATCTTTTTTACTAGAATGTGAGTTATCATTTGAGATGACCAGAATCTTATAGACCCTTGAAGATCCAATTCATCATAGAGTAGGAATTCAGTAAATCTTTGTTGAGTAACAGAAAATTCATTCATCAATCTGTATATGCATAGTCCACACTGACAAGGAGTGATATCAAGGCTCATTTATTGAATCAAACATCTTCCATACATAAAATCATAAACTAACCTCTGAAATGTTTAACTCCATAATGTTGTGGCTCCTTAAAATTTTCTTATTTTTAACTTTCCCACTAACATGTATGCTCAGTGAACACAAGGACTACTTCTAGGTGGACTTACACTTTTGAAATTCTGAATGTTAACACACAGTGGATGCTCAGTAAAGTTTTGCGGAAACCATCAGAGAATCATCAACTTCAGTGTCATTAGTGCCAGTTAGTGGCCTAAGGAATGACCCTTGAAGGACCACTGGGAAAGAGAGGTTCTAGCTATCTAGGTCTCCTAGCTATCTGAAAACAAAGTTCTCCAGATTGATTCAATGACAGAAACTTTCAGAAATATTGATAACTTTGAATTCAAACTCTTTTAGATGAAGGATCCATAGAGACAGAGGAGAAAAATCCTATTTAGTGTAGAGCATGAAAGAGTGCATGGCATATAGTAGATCTTCAACCAACATGTGCTTTATAAATAAATATTTGCTCTGAATATTCTGGGTTTTCAGTGTTTTCCATTTCCAGCTTTGTCTGAAGGGTCAAGTCCTTGGAAATCAACACAATATGTTTATAGCATCTTGTATGCCACTGTCATTCACTAAATTCTCCTATCCATTGCTGTTTTATCTTCCATAGATAGATATGAATTAAAGAATGACAAATTTTCATCTGTTCCTTCCAGTGATACTAATCTAGTTACTAAAAATACTAATGCAAAAACGTATGTGAAATCATCCTTTTGGGCGATGCAGATATTTATCTAATCACAGGGAGGTGAGCTTTGCCATTTAGTTAGTCTACTGTGAACTTTTTCCTTTGTTCACCGCTCAGTATTTGACCCCAGCTATTGTCATTTGAAAAAGAAATTCCACAAACAAGGTTTCTACACTTTCACTAACAGCATAGTTGTGTGTGTGTGGGGGGTGGAATCACAGTCATTGTTCAAAGAAAATCTTTGTTCCTAAAAAAAATCATATGAGAGATGCCTCACAAAAGAGAGACATCACCAAGGATGTAAGATTTATTTACATTTCATAGGCATTTTTTTATTATTTTGGAGAAGTATTCAGATTTATAAGATATGGTATATATAGATGCTATAATCAAAGGCACATAGCCTGGGGCCCTCACAGGACTGGTTTAAATTTCTGCTTCTATTTCTTCCAAGACAGTAATTTCACTCTGCTGAGCTTCATTTCCTTCATTATTAGATGAAGTAGTTACCACTCTATGAAGTTGTTGGGTGGATTAAGAATGAAACCATATCCAGTGATGTCTGGCATTGGCTTATTTCTCCTTCTTTCCATGGAAGAAACGGAAGACCTAGATGCATTCTAGTAGAAGAACTTGGTGATGTGTCTGTCTCTTCTAAGAATGATTCAGTTCCAGAATTAAAAAGAACTAGACAGAAATTTAGAGATGATCAAACCTAAATGTTTTTAATATTTTATTTGCTATGAAAACATTTCAATAAAGTAATACATTTTGCATAAAGTCTCACTCATGTAACACAAAAAGAGTTGCTACAAGGAAAGCAGGGCTGAAGGTCCCAGAGTACAACCTCTGGGCTCCTCCATGCAGTCTAGTGACACTGTCCAGCCTCTGTGGAAGCTCCTTCAGTGCATCTCTGGCTTATGAGAACCACTGAGATTCTTTCTCTTGAGTAGTGTGATCTTCTGTCTCTTTTACTCCATCACCAGTAAGTTTTCAGAGTAGATGAATGATTCAAGTGGACTTCAATGATTTAGCCAAGACCACTTAGAGACTTAGCAGCAGAATAGAAAATAAACAGCTCCCCTATCAGACAGCTCTTTGAATCATATGATACTCCATGGCATCTGATGCTCACTGAACCCTACCCTGTATGTTAGTCAGGGTAAGTGATGTTCTACTCCAATAATACCAAAACGTTTCAGTGGCTTAAGTGCATGATGATTCACTTACAGAATGTGTTCATATTTTTGATTTTTTGACATCTCTGCAAAGCCCTCACTCCGGTATTTGTGCTGATAGAGGCCCCATCACTGGGAATTTGCTGTTGTGATAACAAAGGGAAAAAAGAGTTACATAGTTAAGCAACACAAACAAAGCATATCTCTTTCTACATGTTGTTGATCAAAAATCCTGGCAGGAGAGGAGAAAATAGTGGTAGTTGACACTTTTCCTCTAGTCACTTATCGAGTACTTAGGTATTTTTGCTGGTTTGTTTTTGTTTGCTGAGACAGGGCCTGGCTGTATAGTCCAGGCTGACCTTGCATTTTCAGAGATCCTCCTACATCAGCTTCCTGAGTGCTGAGATTACAGGCGTATGCCACCACACCCAGATGTATATTTTCTTTTGATTTTACAGTCCAATACTGGTTAGAATCAATCCTATGATATTTTCACACTACAGTATTGAAATATAAAAATTTGATTCCAAGCCAAGTTGTAGCATGACAATTATTACAGTGACACGTGAGTTTTATTATAATAGTAGCCACATCTAATATTCAGGTTAACTTGTATGTCTCTTTCGACACCAACTTCTTGGGCCCAGACAAGTGTAACTCAAGTGCTTGATACAGGCAAAACATAACAGATGACTTTTTGCATTTATTATCTACGTATTATTGTGTGGGGCTATCAGTAAGACTGCTTTGGTAGCAAACAACACTGGCTGATTCTAACTAACCCAAGGAGAAGCAATTTCTTTAAATGCTATCATGGACTCAAAAGGAGGCTGGAGGGGCCAGGCAACCGAGAGGTGTCTGCGTTATGACATAGTCACCTTTAACAAAAGTCAGTCTCCAAGGTTAGGAAGCAAGAGACACAAACTTTTGAAGCTCTAACACGATCAGGGAAGGTGCAATGGAGCCCTCATCTCAAGACAGAAATTTCAGAGAAAAAGGTTCCAGTTACTCTAATTCTTCTCTCTATCCAAGAGAAGGCTTTTTCCACCCAGAAAGAAGAGGAAATAAAGGAGATACAAAGACATGAAAAATGATATTTGGAAGCCACAAAAAGACAAATATATACCACAAGTAGGGAAAGCATGCACAGGTGTATCCACCAGCATAAGCCATGCTTCTTAATCTGGACTTGGCTCCCTCTCTCCTCACATATCTGCTACACTAACTCGAGGCGAGTGTATCTCAGCTTCTGGGTCCTCTCAGAACTTCACTTCCAAAGCAACTGCTTCACCATCTACTTCATTTTCCTGTAATAAACTTCCACAGGCCTTATATTTATATTTAAGTGATTTTAGACTATAGAAAAGGAGAAAAATAGACTCCAGGTCCTATAAAGGATTAATTTTAATCAGAATTAATATTAGAGTGGACTTCTTTGTTACTATTTCTGTTCATATTTCACCAATAAAACTCTGCAGTACAAATGTTTTCCTAAAACAAACCTCTTTATGAAATAAAAAAGAATCTCTATGAAATGCAAGTTTAATGTTCTTTCAGAACATATTTCTTTTCTCATTTAGATATCTTCCAGTTCACTGTTGCATGGGAAGATTAATTGGAGCTATTTTACAGTTTGGGTATATCAATGTGTCAAGCCACATACGCTGATTTTAGCTATTTATAATATGTATGCTTGTTTAAGAAAGAATTTACTCGAATACAAACTTTTCCACCTAAATCTGCTTCAAAAAGTGGCTCAGTTGTGTAACTCTGCAGATGAAACCTTTACTTTCATGCTTTCAAAGTTATCTCATAATCAATGTCTAAAAACAAGTAAAAACTTTTAAAAATACTTTCTCATAATGAAAGAAAAATCAAAATAGCAATGATGAGACTCCTATGCAAATATCTATTTTTAAAAGTCTGGGGATAATTATCTAGGTTCAAATTCCTCTTCTGAACCTCAGTGATCAACACACACTTACTGGCTAATTATTTCCAAGAAATTTTTTGTGAAAGACAGAAAAAGGTCCTGTGGGTCAATATCCAGTTCTCTGGAAACTTCTTTAAAAATTATAGTAGGTGTATTGAAATCATTTAGACGACAGTAAACTGTGTCTTTATTTGTTTCCCCATCTATCTCTCTATCTTTCTGTCATATGTGCCTGCATTTCCTCTCTTTTCTTGTCACTAACAGTGAAAACTTTAGCAGTATTATGAAAAAAGAAAGAAACATTTCCCTTCTGCCAAGAGTTTCTTCTGAGACAGAGAACCTTTATTGTCTTTCCTCTAGTAATAAATGATAATAATTAAAGGCAAATACACAATAATTAGTCACACTAGGTTTATCCATCTGGTGTACCTGTATCCTATCACTGTGTCTTTGAAACAGATGACAAGCAGCATATTGCAGCGCATCCTGCTAATGGGTCTAAGTGGAAAATAGGGAGGTAGAGAGGTCATTGAAAAAAGGTCAGCTGAAAAGAGCAAGAGCATTACACTTTTTTTTTCAAAAAGCAGTCATTGACCATTTAGCTCTGTCTCCTGCAAAAACATATGTGCTTCATGCACAGGATAGTGGTAAAGTAAGGAAGCTTGCCACATCTGGGTAGGGCTGCAGAGACCGCTCATTTCATTGTTCAATCACAATCACCACAAGCATTGTCATAACAATTTATTACTTGTTTACGATCTCCCAAGCGATGTGCTCCACTTTTAAAACAATTTTCTCCACTTCTGACAATCTAGAAATGGAAATATTAAAATCACCTCTAATTTAGAGATGGAGAAATTGAGTTAAAGAAAGATTAGGTAGGTTCTCTGAGACCGGGTAACTCATGAGTACCGATCCAAAGATTTAAAAAGAAAGAAGACATGTTGGGAAGATTTAACAAAGCATGTTGGAGCTGCTGCCTGATTATTTTAGTTGCAAAATGATTTTAACATTTTTGTGGGAGCCAAGTTTTCAGGCCGAGTTAACTTTCAGAGGTCAAGTTAATATGGCAACCAAGTTCTTCAAAATGATATAATGGCAAAAATGAACATGTGAATACAGTTCTATCAACAAGTAAGCCATATCTTGAATTCTGAGGGATAAGATTGTTAAAACTGAATTTTAAATTAGTTCTTTCTCTATAAACAAAACAGATGATCTCTTATGGGGGCTATGGTGTCTCCTATATGTACTTCATGGAAGAAGAACAGTTTATCATATAGACAGCTGCACCTATAAGCTAAGAATTATATCTCTTTAATTTCTGTAACTGTCTCTACACTCAGTTTTTAAAAAGATAACTTCTTTTTGGTTTTTAAGTCTTGAAATGTCCTCAGTACACAGTTTCACCATGAAGAGGGCTGTCACTTGTGCCTTCTTCTAGTGTAAGTAAAAGAATGGAGATTTCTACTAGTATTTTCCCTCCAAAAATGAAGATTAGGTGCTTCCTGACTGTTAAAGATGATCAGCTCATGCTGCCAGTGATTCTTGGGGAGAATCCTCTTTCTTCCATGTAGACAGGTGAGCTACGCATCACCAAGAACCCAGGAGATGGAAAGGGAATAAAGGTAAGACTGCAGATGGAACTCTCCGGACAGGAAAAGACTCATGAGTTCTTGTTTACAATGGCTGACATAGGAAATAGTACCTCCACTTGCTCAGTATTACAGAAAATGAGGAGAAAAAACAAGATCAGGGATTTGCAATCAGTGTAAATTGTTATTCGCCAGCCATTGCGGAGGCTCAGCTCGTCTTTGGAAACGCAGGGTTCCACAAAGGCAGCAGCACCTGTTGCTGACTGTGCATCCTCCCCTGCCAGTGTAATCAAGGCATCCCCATCTGTGCCAAAATTTCCCGATTTTTCTTTTAAAGATCAGATCCTTCATTGCTAATGAGCTAACGAGAGGGATGCAACATCGTATTCGATTCTGTGCCTGTGGTAAAAAGCAGGAGGAATTAAAAATTAAAATCAGCTGAGGTTTTCCCCGTTTCTAGGGCCAAGCTTCCCATTTCCTCCCCCAAACTTCTTTTGCTTTGCACTGCTTCTGGAGGTTTCACTTGGCTCAGGATGTCAGGCAGTGGTTTGGTTACGTGTCTTTCTTTGTGTCTGCCTAGTCCCTTGAAGAGCAGAAGACATCCATGATTTAAAGGTGGAGTAGAATCTTATTCTCTTCCTTTTAGTACCACGTAAGTTCAAAGGCCAAGAATTATAAATTCTATGAATTTACTGTGTCCTTGTGAACTACGTTCTACTCTTCCTGACACCAGTATCTTAGCACAGATCTTTGTTACTTTTGCAGATTATTGCAACAATCACCAAACAGTTCTCTCCTTGTTCTCCATTTCTCCCCATTCCTAATTTTTTCATTTTCCAGTGCTAGGGGTTGGACCCAAGGCCTTTGCACTGAGTTACATCACCAGCCTTTCTAAAAAAATTTTTTTGAAACAGGGTCTCAATCATTAAATTGTACGAATTACTTTTAAATTTGTAATTGTCCTGCCTCAGCCTTCCACAGACCTGCAATTACAGGTGTCTACCACCAGCTCCCAACTCCATCTTTCCCTTTAGCTACTTTTTGCTCTGAACCTCTTTATCCTGTTTCGGTGAAATGTTGTTGTTCTGAGAGTCTTGTGCCAGATCCTGCCTTTTAGCCACTCCCCTCCCTCAGTGTCCTTGTCATGTCTAATGCCATGGCTTCTTGGCCAGAGGAAGCTTGAGGGACTCCTATTCATCCTGCTAGAGAAAAAGCAGAAATGCAATCTACTTAGTTTTCTGTCTTCCCTGGTCCTCTTGAGATTCTGTGTTGAATGAGATTGTGAGGCTGTGTGTGGGGCTGAGGAGAACAGTGTAAAGTGGACTCACAATATCTTCCAAGGGTGAAGCAGGTGAAGATAGAATTGTTTTGATGAAGCTGTTGTTCCCTCCATGAAACTTTCTCCAATCCCTAAGAAGGACTTACCAGCTCACTCATTGTTTCTGTAGCCCCTTGACCTTTTCTGTTCATCATACTTAAATGTGTTGTAATTGTATATGGTCTCCTGCGAATTTTCCCAGGACTTGTATTGGTCATTAAGTATTTGTCGAATGATTTACTGGCTTGTTTTTGATTCCACCCAGTCTGGTTCCAAAGTACAATTGAGTTAACTATGAGCCACTGACCAAATCCAGTCTATCACTTGTTTGAGAAAATAAATTTTTACAGAGCAGGCTCATACCCAATCATTGTTTCACTGCATCTAGGTGTTTTCAGCTTCACCAGTAGATAGAACTCAGTGGTCATAACAGGATCCTTATGATTTAAGAAGCCTAAAATATTCACAAATCTGACCACTGATAGAAAATGTCAACTCTACTTAAAAATAAAGGCTAAAAGTTTACATTGCACATCGTTTCTGTACTACAACTCAGAGAGCTTCTGAGAAGTGGCATCTAAATGTTTATCCTCATTCAGAGACCCCTAAAGTTGGTGCCTCAATTTCACTGGGATTCTCAGCTTTCTAAATGGCTTTTTTTCCTTAGCTTTTTAAAATTCTTGCATCCATCGTTTGATATGATAATACTTAGTGAAGAGCAGTAATTGTTTAGCTCATGGTCATACTCTTGGTTTTCTTTTCTCATTATGAGTCTCATCTCCTGATATGAGTTCAGTTAGCTACAACCCAAATAATGAAACACTAGATGGTACCTTGATCTTACAGCCTTACTCTAGCAGAGTGAAACCACCTGTGTTCCCATACTGGCTCCTCCAATAAATTACTGGTTCTTAACCTCGGGAAGGTCATGCATCTGTCTAACTCTCAATGTCCTCTGTAATAAAGGAGAAGAATCTCCACAGACCACAGTGAAAATCAATATAATTGCCCATGAAAACGCTTGGTGGAGTTGTTATCATAAGCATGACTTCTTTGTCTTCATTTTGAATTCATCTTTCATGCCAATTCCTCTGACTAGTCTAACAAAATGAATTTGTTTTCTCACTGTCAGTGTATGAACCTCTAGGTGTGACTGTTTTGATCTCTGGTGTTGAGAAGAGCATGGTTTATGGCACCCTGTGAGGGGAAGAGAATTTATTATTCTGAAGGCTCAGATCTGTACCAAGGTGGGCTTGGAATAGCTTTATGAAGTGAGAACTGCCTGCATTACAACATACACCTTGTACAATAAAACAAAACTCACAACATCTGACCCATCTCCTCGGAAATTCTCTGTAGATCTCAGTTTGGAAGATCACCCCTTCCTGCAGCCAAGGGTATCCTAGCTGTAAGCTATGGGGCCTGCCTAGCTTACCACGCATGCTTTTGCTATGTTCCAAGGCATCTAGGAACCAAAGTGGCTGCATAATCTAATTCTAACTTTCTGAATTTAAGATGCTTGGCATAGAACCAGAAAAAAAAGTCAGAAACAAGAACAGATGAATATTTTCCCTCTAAGTATTATTGTTCTGATTCTATCCTGGAAACCGAGGAGTAACATGTTTGGATTATATTTATAAATGCATCTAATCCTCTTGGAATGTTGAAGTACAGTTTATGTTTGGAAAGGAACAGCAATATCTGCCTCTTGGGCATGGAAATTTCCTGACCTTCAAGGGCTTCCTCCATGGGACACCAGGCCCACTGGAGCAGCCGGAGTGAAGCTGTCTGTCTCTTCCCTAGCCTGTGATACCCTAGCAGGCATGACTCCTCCCTCAGGGGTCTCCATGCACAGAGAGATCTTCTAATATTTGTCTCTTTAAAAACAAACATCTATTGGAAGCCTGGACAATTGTACCTTGAAGCTGCTGTCACTACTGTGAGTTCCTTTCCCCTACCCCATCCATCTTACTCTGCTTCCAGAGCCATCCGTCTAAAACACAAATCTGATCATGTCACTTCCCCTCTTAAAAACCATCCGTGCCTCTCCATTGCTCAAAGGATAATGTTTTAAACCCTTTAATAAGACTCGCCAGCATTCAGGATCTGACCTACAAGGTCTCCCTGGGAAATTCATCCTTCTCTTTAAAAACTCAAATGTCTTCCTTCAGTCCTTCTTTGAGTTCTAAGAGATTGGGTGCATGCATTTAGCACTAAAGTACTTCAACTGTCTTATGTTAAATGTTATTGTGAAGGTATCTCTGTGTGTTACTCTACTACATTTTAAATACCAGAAGCAGAGGCTGAGACATACTTTATCTGACACCATGGTTGGCAAAATTCTGGCTCCATAGAAATGGTGGATTATGAATGTGAGCTGCAGTGTTTCTGCAGATTCCTGCCCACATCTCCTTCTGAGTTCCCTGAGAAGCCACTCAGAACCCAGAAATAACACGCACTTGCTGGAGGTCAAGAGGGAAGGTAGGCTCCTCCCTCTTGAGTAGTTGCCATTGGGTGTTGCTGTTTACTTGAAATGAATTTTTGTTCTA
>PVJX010010840.1:18498-55662 GCA_004027295.1 Dolichotis patagonum | reverse complement strand
GTGAAGAAGCTCTTATATGAGATCATTCCATGATTTGGCTTGCCCCTATCCATGGGGTCTGACAATGGCCTGGCTTTCATAGCCCAGGTAACTCAAAAATTGACTCAGGCTTTACAGATCAATTGCAAACTCCACTGCATGTATCAGCCTCAAAGTTCAGGGCAAGTAGAGAGGATGAATCAGACCTTAAAAACTATGATCATCAAGCTATCCCTGGAAACTGGCCATAGTTGGGTAAGTCTCCCCTTTGCTCTCCTCCGCATCCATTATACTCCTTATATTGCTGGAATATCTCCTTTTGAGGTATTGTATGGAAGGCCTCCTCTGCTTATCCCAAAGATTTCTGAAGAAAAATTGGCAGACTTGGCTAACCATGATCTTATTAAGTCCCTATAGGCACTCCAGCCCGTCTTGACTTCCATACATCATTTATTCAAGTTGCAGCATTTGCCAGCAACCTCCATCTCTCACCAGTACTCCAAACCTGTGGCAGAACCAGGGGCTTTTGTTCTAATCAAGCGTCACCATCAAGAATCCCCCAAGCCTCACTGGGAGGGACCTTACACTGCGGTGCTCAGCACTCCAACCACAGTAAAGGTGGCCAGAAAGACCCCCTGGATTCATCATTCTCACATCAAGGCGATCAAAGCTTCAGACACCAAGGACAACAAGCCCTCTCTGGACAAATTGACTTTTCGGACAACTGGTAACCCTTTAAAGTTAAAAATAACTAAGTGTTCTTAATTACTCTCTCTATGTTAATCCCAATTGTAGCCTGCTTGATAATTCTACCAATCTGGAAAAGGTGGTTTTGGGCCCCCAGTGTCCAAGAACCAATTGGTAGCAATTTTATATGGCAATCCCTGTGATTGCGAAGGAGGAACACTCCTGGACAGGGAGCAGACATCCTTTAAGCAGGTAGACTGTGGAAACAAGGTAGCATACCTCACTGTCAGTACAGACATATTTACAGGCAGATATAGTCAGAGCTGGAGATGTGGTATCAAACCCCATGTAACACCTAGGACTGAGGGAGAACCAGGATCATGCCCTTCAGAATGTCAGACCTATTACACTGAAATGCATGCTTCTTGCTATGACACAGTAAAGACATGGATAGGACATAAAAACAAGACGTATTTCACCGCTTTGTTGCTGAGAACTAAAAGTGGAACCCTGAGGGGGGATTGGTTCAACATTCCACAGGTCCTTGGTAATCCAAAATACGCCCAGGCCTCATGCAGTGGTACACCTGGAAAACCGGTATGCTGGCACCAGGTTGCACCCATTTATGTTTTTGATGGTGGCGGACCACAGGATTAGAGAACATATGGTGCAAGAGCGAGTCAAACAAATTATAGATAAAATGTTCCCTCAAATTCACTACCACCCCTTAGTGCTCCCAAGGTCTCAAGGAATTGATCTGGATACCCAAACTCCAGACATTTTAGAAGCTACTCATAAAGTCCTGAATGCCCATAATCCTAATTTAGCTGAAGATTGTTGGCTGTGCATGGCTCTGGGCACTCCTATACCCCTTGCTATTCCCTCAAACTTTACCCTACCATCATCTAAGAAACCACACACCATGTGTAGGAATGATCAGGCAGGAAAATTTTGCTTATGCTGCTGGGGCAATGCTCTGCAGGGACCATACCACTTAAATTGTAGTGTCAGCCTCCCCTTTAGAATACAGCTATAGGCTTCCAAGATTCCCCCTGCTTACAAGGAAGTTTTCATAATGACACCTCTGACCTTGACATTGGGTTTGTTACCTTCATTAGATTCAGTTCTATAATCAACTGGACTACTTCTCTTTGCCCTGCCAAGGGACAAGTATTCATTTGTGGAGGAAATCTGGCTTTCACATACCTTCCTGCCAGTTGGTCAGGGATACGTGTCACAGCTATCCTGTTACCCAACATAGAGGTGCTACCCGGAGATGATCCCATTCCTATGCCTAGTTTTGATTATGCCACAGGTGTCTAAACAAACGATGCTACTCATCTCCCTACTGGTGGAGTTAAGTATTTCAGGAGCCCTGGCAACTGGGTCTGCGGGACTAGGATTTGCCCTGCATTCCCATGTCAAGTTATCTAACCAATTAATAAATGATGTTCAGGCCTTATCGAGCACTATCCAAGATGTCCAAGACCAAATAGATTCCCTTGCCGAAGTAGTCCTCCAAAACAGGAGAGGACTCGACTTTCTCATGGCAGAACAGGGAGGAATCTGTTTGGCATTACAGGAATGCTGATGCTTCTATGCAAACGAGTCTGGCATTGTTCAAGATAAAATAAAGAGACTACAAGAAGATTTAGTCCAAAGAACGAGAGAGTTGTTCGAAAGCCCTCTTTGCAACATCTGGAATGGGATCTTGCCCTACCTGCTCCCCCTGCTTGGGCCTTTACTTGGGCTACTGATCTTGATTTCAATAGGAACTTGTGTTATCAACAGATTGATGACACTCATTAGAGAGCAAATTCAGACTGTTAGACTGATGGTCTTGAGAACCCAAGGGTATGAGTTGCTTCCCCTTAGTCAATAAAGCAAAAGATTTGGCTTTTGGTCTTAAAATCAGTGGGGAATGTTGTAGCCTGCCTACCTAACTAGCTTCCTTGCTGCCCTGTTGTTCTGTATATGCCAAGAATGACACCCCCAAATTGCCTTCTAAAAGTTAATATTATAGACTTTCTAGCTTCAGCAGACGTTCATGCTCCAGGAATTAGCTCACCACAAGAACCACTCCCTCATATCAATGCTAGCACAACCTGTTTTTATCTGTACTTGCAAAGCCTGTACTGGAAAGACCCTTGATCGATTCCCCAGCTGTGTGTACCCCACCCTTTGCCCCTTAATCAATCACCCAGCTGCACTCACCCCTCCCTGTGCCCCTTCCCAGCTGTGTACATCCCTTATGCCTTAATCGGTCACCCTTGCCCACCCAGCTGTGAACCCCCCACCCTTCGCTTTGCAGTTTTTGCCTTTATAAGCTCCTGTCCCACTTCGCTTGAGATGCACAGCCTTACTGCTGCAAGGCTGCTGCATTGCCGGGTACCAGCTCAAATAAAAAAGCGCTTCCTTTTTGATTTTTTTTCTTCTTGTCTTTTTGGTTTACTTCGGAGGTCTACAGTCATTTGGGGTCTAATTTGGGGCTGGGGTCCCACAGAAAACACAGAATCCCACAGTGTCAGGCACACAGTGTGATGAGAGAGGATTACACCTGAAGGAGCTGCAGGTCACAGGTTCACCATGAGGCGCATTTAGAGACACAGGCCCAGAAAAACACACCTGAGAGACATGTGCCTTCAACAACTGGTCACACACCTGACAGACTCAAGGATGTTTGTGTTCATGTCCATCCTGGGTTCTGAGGTGATGAATAGAAAAGACCAGTATCTGGAGCACACCAGACCAGCATTGTGTCTTTCCTGGTGAGAATGTGTCATGTAGAACATGGTCTCTCCCTTGGAGATGAACTCTCTCACCAGGAGACTACTCCCTCTAATTAGTGACCCAGAAACCACACCACCAGGGTACATAGGCAAAAATGCTGATACTGAGTCGCCATTTGCATTGTGTAGGAGACACTCTAGGACACTCATAAGATCAAGACAGGTCCCTGCCTGCAGTGGGGAGAGCAGAAGTGAACTTAACAAAGGAGCTGCCCTGCACCTCAATACAAAACTGTTTCCAAAATGGGACATGTTCTTCCCGGAACTGGATCCTTGCATGATCTAAAATTAGAAACCTGTAAAGACTGCAATCCTTACTTATCTTTCTTCTATAGGGGGCCCTGGTGGAGACAATCTGCAAGAATATAGTGTTCCTTCATTCACAAATGTCCTGGTTTTCCTTTGGCAACACGAGCATGGGTCTTTACTAGAAAAGGTATTTTCTCCACAGATAGATGATAACTCTCCAGGACCCCAATGCACACTGTAGGAAATCCCGGTTGGAATTTAAAGGCCTTTACAAATTTATATCATTTTTTTAAATTCCCAAATTGAAGGAACTGCAATAAAATGAAGGAAGGCTCTGAGAACACTGGATGTAAAATAGGAAATCTCAGAGCCCATGAAGCACTAGGGCCCTGTAAAACTACCTTTCACTTCTGTCAGTATTGTGTCCCAGATCAGAGACACCTGTTCAGCAAAAATGGACACAGGGAGAATGGCAGCAAAGCCAGGCTTAAACCCCTGCAGGGGTCATTTTCTACTTAAGGAGACACTACTAGAGGACTAAGGGCTTTCTCTAGATCCCAACACCCCAATCCTAGTGATTGCCTGGGGAATATGAGGAGTTAGGTGACAGGGAGAGGATAGATCAGGACACAGTGGACAGTGGACACTGGACACAGGACACTGGACACAGTGTCATCTAAGCTGGATGTAGTATATGTCTGGTATCATCTCTGAGTGCTCAACTCGAATGGAAGGCAGCATACACAGCATCTCTAGTCAATAAGCAATGATTTTGTTCCACATTTTTGCATAACATTGTCATTTATCAGCTTGTGTGGTCTCCTACTTGTTACTCCTGATCAGTTTCTACATCTGGAATAATTTGTGCTCACAGGTGCTGCAGGCTGTGCTTACTACAGGCTTTAATTCAGTACAATGCACTCAACTCCAGAGACCAGTCCCAGAGCCTGTTTTTTGGCAGCTGCCCTCTGTGACCGTGAGGACTGTGCTGTGTATCACTGTGTGAGAGACACAGGGAATGAGATCAGTGTGCACCACGACAGAACAACCATGTGGAGATAGAAAATGGAGCTTTTAGGGCACTGAGGAGATGAGCGGCACTGTGATGCAGGTCATGAGCTTTGCAGAGAAAGAATGTGGAGGGGACTCAAGGTGGCATTGTAGAATCTCTGTGTGTTCACAGACACACACAAAGAGAGACACAAAAGCAGACAACAGCAGACCCACACACACATAGTGCCCTTGCACCCTTCCTCCTTTGATGAAGCTGCTTCATTTCTTATTCTGCATCTTTACAAATATAAGATCACCTCTTGGGCTTTGTCTCATATTCCCACTCTTGTCTGATCTGCAGCAAGTATGGGCTAAAATACACCTCAACTAAAAATTCCATTTCCAATATCTGAATTTCTCAGATACTATATCCCAGTGATAGAAAGTTCAGTATTAGAAATGCAGAAAGGCAAAAATTCAGTTGCCTTCACTTTTTGTAAGTACAAAAACACTCATAATTCCAAACTGCATTAATAACAGAGTTTATTTACCATCAAGACCAATAAAGTGCCTGTGCACTGTGGAGGTTGTCACAGAGAAAATGTGCTAACTGATCTGCATGAATTTCATATGGAACTTGCAAGTGCCAGGTTTCCAATCTTTTCTAAGGAATGAATTAGGGGCTCAGGTAAGTCAGAATCTTGATGTTTAGAAACAGAAATTTATGCACTTGATATCAGATACACTCTTCTCATTAAATCTGGTTAGATACATGATTGGTAATTAAAACTCCATCAGCACACTTATAAGAAAATCTCCTATTAAAGAGGCACTGTTATTAGGTAGAGAGCAAGACTATTATCAATAGCGAACCAGTAATCAACAGGAGACAGAAAATTAATGAAGCTGTTAATTTGGTAGAAACTGAGCTCAGGGACTCACAAGGACAAGGAATATAGCTGTGGAAAAAAGCAGGAACTTAGGCGAAATACTTTTCATATTTTACTAGAAAAAAAAAGAATAAGTTTTCAGCTGCTCAATAAGTGGAATCCATAAAAAAGAAGACAAATGATTTTCTTTTTGTCTTGGTCTCAGGTGGGGGTGTGAACCCTACCAAGACCTATTAGGAAATAAGCGAATATAACATTCATAAAAATAAGGGCTTAGAGGTAGCAGGATTGAAACAGAAAATCAAAACACTTCTTTTGGAAGAAAGAAAAGGAATGAGGGTCAGACAGCTACCTATTAGAAGGTAGTGGCCACATAACTGAGGGCCTTTGTTCCTGGCTGCATTGATAAAACAGGCAAAAAAGCCCTTTCCCTGGAACTTGTGCCAGGCTCTGCAATCCGAACTCAGGTACCATTAACTGCCTGCACATTCCTACATCAGTTTCATTAGATTTTCTTTCACACTGTCTGTATTTTAGATATAAAACTTATGGGTTGGTTAAAAGTAACCTTAGATATGATGTCAACAATTAGGCGACAGGCTAATGCACCAATATAAGGAACCTAGAGTGGAATATATGCATACACGCCAAAAGTGTTTTCATTTACAGTCTAAAGTGTTTTTGTATCCCACATTCAACACCAGGAAATGATCTAGTGAATCAAATGCGGGACTGTTTCAGCAATTGTGAACTACAGGCTTTATTGGGTTTATCTTCAAAATTTAGTTATGATTCATGACAGTGGATACAGAACGAAGCATTTCTGAAGCAGTTGGATTTTGGATTTTCCTTCATCTTTACTTTTTCCCAGAAACCTTTCACTGTTTGTGTAGTTTCTTCATTCACACTGTAATGGAGTTCTCTTGGTGGACGCATAATGATTAGTTCAATGAAAATGAGCAGAGTGAGATAGACCCTGTGAAAATCTGGGCAATAAAACTTATGGCCTCATTCCTGAGAGCATCCCCTACCCATTCCAGTTGGTCCTGTTCTGCCTTGGCCAAATAATCTTTTTTGTCCTCAAGGGATTAGTTTTTCCACAGTACATTCACCTGGGAAAAATTTAGGACCCAGCTTTAGGAAAGTGTAGCCCTTAAGGAAAACCAAGACATCTCTGAAAAGCCAGCAATAAAGCCCTTAAAGGAAGTATGAATCCTGGCTGGTGAGGGTGACATCACAGGAGAGAGACAGGCCCAGGAGCCGATCATTGATAAAGTGGGGCAGCACACCCATTCAGGTGGGACAAGGGAGGAGGGCTCTTCCTGGCCCTGGTGCAGAAGCGCTCACTGTGAGTTCCATGCTGAGAGCCTGGAGCTGAGCTCACCTCTAGTTTCTGTGACTTCCTCTTACTGAGGGCTGCAAGGGATCCTCAGACACCCTGAAGCATCACAATGGTAACCTGATGGTACTAGAGCTGGAAATGGGATGGAATTTTGTGAGTTCTGGAAGGTAGTGGGAAAATCCACTGTAAGCCTAGAATGTCTTTTTGGGCAGCCCCAGACACAGTTGTGTTTGAGGAGTGCAGTGGTTTGGGGGCAAACCTGTGTTCCCTCCTCAAAGTGAGAAAAAAATACATTCTGAATTCATTTTGTGAGACCTCTACTCGCAATGATGTTACCTCATAAACGGAACTCATAATCTCACAACACTGTGTGATGAGGTCTGGTACCAAAATAAGAAATGAGAAGGTCTCCTTGAATTTTGGAATGCTTCTCACCTGTGTAGTCAACCAGCCAGGTAAAAGTGGCTCTGTGGATTTAAAATAGACCTCTATCTATGTATCTATGTATCTATGTATCTATGTATCTATGTATGTATGTATGTATGTATGTATCTATCTATCTATCTATCTATCTATCATCTATCTATCTATCATCAATCTATCTTTCTCCCTATTATCTATCTATCTTTTTCTACATACTTTTCTGCTTTACATTTTATTGTTTGCATATAAAGTGTATCTGTGTAGTCTGCTTGGCCTTGAACTCCAGGCCTCCCACCTTCGCCAGCCTCCAGTATGATGAGATTACTTGCCTGAGTCACCATACCCAGAAGAAAGAACCAGTTTGAGCCCAGTTTCTCCAACCCATTTCCTCAGCCTGTGGGGTCTACAGGAAACAGGGTTTAGTGATAAACTGGCTGTTTGTATTTACATGTCTGTTATCTCAGGATTTTAGTAATTAGCTGCTGCAAGTCACCCTGGTAGACAGGAAGTTGCCCTTTACTGTGGGGAAGAAAATTCCCTGCTGGTCCAAAACCTTAGGTCATTGTCTATTCTCATTTTCATTCTTATCAAAGCCACTAATTTTTAAACTTTACCTCAGGCCCTTTCCTTAGCTAGTGCCTTATTTATAAGCCAAGTAAATCAATATCTTTTTACAACTGAACACAGGAAGAAAGGCTTTTCATAGGGTTTAGAACGTTCTGAAGTTATTTGGGGGATGGTGATGCATTAGCTCTGCAGGGGAAAGTTCCTGCACAGAACAACTTCCTGTAGGAGATGCCTGTTAATTCCCCCACTGAGAAACACAACAAACTGCTGTCTATAGGGATGTAGAGAGGTGATAAATAAAAGAGTGGAAACCAGAATGGGTGTCAAAGGTAAAAATATTGCTGCAGCCTTTGTGTTGTGCTTAGACTTTGACCTGAAATTCCAAAGACTGTGTGGGGCTTGGTGGAACATTCCCTTAATCCCAGCACTCAGGAAGCTGATACAAGAGGATCCTTGCAAGTTTAAGGCAACCCTGGGCTATGAAGTGACCTCTAGGGCATCCTGAACTGTTTTGTGAGACCCAGTCTCAACAAAAAAAATTGAAACATTGAGAAGGACTTTTTAATGAAATAGGGGTATATTCACATAGTCAGGATCTGCATGAGAATTCAGGAATAAGAACAAGTTCTTTTTTAATAAGGACAGCCAAGGCCATTAAAAGGAAATGGGAGAGCAGGGGCATGTGGAGGGAGCCCCAATCAGCTTGAGCTAGTGTGACAGCACTGAAGGATTGTTTGCTTGCTAGAAGGATTGTCTGAGAGTAAGAAAAGGTCACAGGCCTATAGAAAGGAGGGAAACTTAGTCATGGATAAATACTTCTGTGTCTACTGATCAGCTCCCCTAATCATCTCTGATGTAAGATAGAAAGTTAGAACACTGGTATTGCAGGTATGAAAATATGTTGGACATCACAACTAAAATAGCATGGGAATGAGTTTCTCTTGAACGCCAAAGATTTCAAGGCACATACAATGTTTATATTGTCCACTGGCTGACTTAAAAAATTTGGCCCTTACCTACATCCTTCCAAATTTGAAAAAAAAATTTTGATGTTATAAGAAATTTTTGTTGCATTTTGAGACAAAGTCTTACTACTTTCCCAACATGTCAAGAAGTGTTGAGACTGCCCACACTTTGACTGTTGAGTTTGATATATGGGAATGAAACTCTCTCAACTTACTATATGTCCAGTACAAGTTTATGTTTTCTTAAATTTAGGAAAGAATTTTATAAACAGAGATTTAGAGCAGAAGTTTTTATTGAGAGAAATTTATTTTGAGCAGAAGTATTTATTGAGAGAAAGAAAGCTTCTGTCAGAGAGAGAGAGAGAGAGAGAGAGAGAGAGAGAGAAGGGGTCCCCAGTGGATTGCCAAAGACTCTGTATTTTGTAAGAGTTTTTACAGAGTAAACCCATGAGGTGAGGAATGTCTAAAGAGGGGGAAACATGAGAAGTCACAAGGCAGGCAGGCAGGAGTTGGGAAAGTGCAATGTCAACCAATAAGTTTAACCATTCAGGTAAAATTGACTAAATCAGGGACAAATGGGAAAGCCAGTCATGTAGCAAGCAAGCATTCTTTCCAGATCAGTGACTCTTCCTACAGGGGGTTGGAATAGGGACTCCTGTCTTCTCAAGGTGATCCATACCTAATCCCTAAGATTATACTAAAGGGTATAGTTGCATTTCTTTTGCCTTCTATTTTGGTAACTTGCCCACTGCAAGAGGTGTGTGTCTCCTCCAAAGTCACAGACATCTGTCCTCTGTGCCAGGTCTTTGAGGGCCTAGCCATGTCTGACTGTCTGTAATATTTCTAACTAGCTCAGCTGCTGGTAATAAGTTGACAGATGTGTGCTACCTTTTAGGTTATGATGGTGCCTCTGCTGTGGTTGAGGGCACTGGGTCTCTTTCTGTAGTTCACACTGTCTCATGCCTCATCCATTGTAATGCAAGGGTTTCAGGCATGCAATACCATGCCTGGCTCAGTGTTTTCATTTTATGTCAACAAATTTCACCGAGATTTCAGTGCTGGGGTAAAATATACAACATTGAGCCATAGTGGTGCACAAATTTAATGCCAGCCTCTTGGGAGAGTTAGGAGTGCCACCCTGGATAACTGAGCAAGAGACTTTTCAATATGAGATGCACACAGTGGGTTTATGTCCATCCCAAATTATCTGTTCTAAAGTCCATGGGGCCCTCAGATAATGAAGTGACAACATTTATAATTTAAACTTATATGGAATTTTTAGGTTGATGCATAGTTTTTACTAGTGATACATGGCACAATGCAAAGTTTGTACGCTCATGTTGGGGGATACAGAGATGAGTCTCTGGTCTCAGAAACAGGACACCATGGGCAAACAACCAGTGATTCACATTCAGTAAGGTACATGTGATATTTAGTGTTTGACTGTAAATTTTTCTTTCTGTTATATCTGACATACAGAGCAAGGCATGTGTATTCAGCATGCTGAAAAAATCTAATGTTTAGTGATGTTGCTTACAATATCAGGTTTGTTTTTGTGTCTATTCTATGCATTTTATTGTCAGTTATTTTTCAGTTGATCAAGTCATTTTCCTTTGGAAAGTCTAATATCACTTTTGCATCATTCCTTCCTGTCGTCATATTGTCCCCTGTAGAAAATGAGCCTTACTTACCCAGTTGTCTATGGTTTGAAGAGGTGTTTTCACCTGTTTCTCCTGAGCAGCTCTATCAGCAGAGCAGTGCAATCATGCTTGGAAATATGAACACTACTTGGGGTATTTTGTGTCTTTTCCCCTGGGATTTCTTTTTATTATTATTGTACTAATGTGGCCCAATCTGGTCAAACTGTTTGATATGTATCCCCCAGACAAGCGGATAAAATGGAAATTTTAAACTGGTAGAAACCCAGCTGAGTGGTTAGATCTTAGGTTTAGGATGAGACATAACAAATATTTCTGTAATATATATTTTAATGTCATCTCTGTAACACAGCTCCAGGTTTATAATTTCAGTTGAGTTGTGTGATTCAGCTTCAGAACGATTCAAACATTCAGCAGTTTCACCTTTTTAAAGGGATAAGAACTTCTAAGGTGCCTATGACTTATTAGAGTCTGAATACATGCATAGTTGTTTGAGCATACAGAAAGTATTCAAAACGGTGAATGGAGCATGAGAGTCACTAGAGATAGAGCATTTGGGGCCTATGCTCAAGTGGAGTTCTGAAGGAGACAATTCACAGGAAATGTGGACAATTCATGTTGGATATTTTGTGATTAATTTTCCCATTTAAAAATAAGATTTGGGCACATTAGATTTTTCATGATATAAATTATTGCTTTAATTCCACCAATGTGAAGTAGTACACTTGAATATGAGAAGCTACAGAATATTGGAAAGATTGCATGTCATGTACAGATAATTCTGTGAATTTTTTCTTTCTGAGGAAGTGATTCTGGTTTTTATAGAGCTGTTTTGCTAGAATGTTTCCTTTTTCACCAGCAAAGATTTAAGAGAATCAGAAAATATTTACTATGTATAAAGAATATCTGTGAAGGGAATTCTTAGATAATAAAGATTAGTGTTTTTGATGATAACTGGTGGTTTGTCTCAGGATGGATGAATATGAAAATGTGAGTCCATTTTAAAAGCTCTGCAATTCTTTGGGGATAACTGGTTTGTAGCACATAGCATAGGACTGTCTTAGTATGTGCTTGACAACAACCAATATGAGCTGGGTGGGATAATAAGGGGGAAACAAGTCTCTTATTTTTTGTTCATGAGTACAGACAGATGTTTGCCATTGCCTTAGGCTATTGGCCTCAAGTTTGCTCCTGCTCTCAGAATCAAATCTTCAACCTTCCAGTGGAGATTCTTCAGCAGAGACAGAGCTTTAGAGGCAGGGGCCATGCACCAGATGTAATCCCATAGGTCATGCATCCTCACCACGTGAAGTCACATCCAGACATGTCTTTCCTAATAATCTAGGTGTCTTCAATCTCACAAAACATGACAGTAGAAGTCTAATCATCAAGGGTGTCAAGTTGAGTACATTACTCTGGAAGAATTAGTAAACCACAAGAGATTAACTTTCAACCCTTGAGAAGCAAATGGATATTATGGAAAATTTACCATGCTAAGTCCTTGCCTCCTCACAAGCAAGGAATTGAAGATGAAGCTGCATGCAGTTCTCATGTTGCCCTCCTGCAAGGTTTAGGTATCATGTCTGGAATCCCTTGTGATGTAGGGTAAATCCAGGTGACATTTTTGGATATTTAACCAAGTCATAGGAAGTGCCAGAGATATCTAACTGCTCTAAATTAAATGAGAGTTAAATATGAAGTCTCAAACAGACAAATTCGATCCTCCACATTGAGTTTCATTGTCATGATGGTGAATTCCAAGATTATCAAGCACATCCTCACTATTCCAAAGTCATTTTAGGATGTTTAAAAATCATAGAAGAATTTTTTAAAGAATTTAACATGAATAAATTTTAACATATATTTTAGCATTGCCTATAATGCAAATAATTGTCAGGACCCTTGCCAGGCATGTGTAAACTACTGTCTTATATCTAGAGTCCTGTGATAAATAAACTGTTGAATACATTAGATTCTATAGCTTATTGTGATAAAAGTTGGATGTTATGATAGGAGTTTATATAACAGAATGTTAAATAATGCTGTAAAGGACAACATGCAAAGGGGCTGACTATTAAACCTACAAATTGATCCTTTGAGGTAGGCAATTCACAAGAACATACAACTTTTTAAATCTGGGAATCAACCTGACAATCTCACATTGCCAGGCAGGCACTGTGCTGCTGAGCTATATCCTTGGCCTTGTAAATGAATTTTTTCTCTGAGTGCAGAAGAGAAGCACCATTGGTCATATAATTATTATAATTTATTTATAGTTACTGGGCATTGTTGAAAAGCACATGCTAATTGATGCACTTTGTGCTTTTTACAGCTGTTGCATATGTGGTTTTCACATTTTTGAAATTACACCAATGTGAATTTCATGTGGTATAATAATCATAATTTCAATCCACTTGTTTAAACCTGATACGTATTTACATAGCACATATCTGTATTTCAATCCAGAGATATTGTCTTGGTACATTATTTTTAAAATTCTATTAAATTTTTGTTGGAACTTTAATTTTTTCACCACATCACAGTTATTTGAAATTGAATATGTTTGTATGAATTCCAACTTATATTCTGCTAATTTTATTTTGTTTCTTGTGTTTTTTCTGCATCCAATACCATCATTGTAGGATGTTGTTCCTCTAGCTTTTAATGTATTTAATTACATGAATTACTCAATAATGTCTAATACTTTTAAGAGTTTCTCTATTGTTGTTTAGAATCTGCACAATTATAGAGCAATGAAATACCCTGTTTTCTGTGGGGTGATTAGCACTTTATATTGCAGCAGTTTTCTCTACTTCTCCCTGGGAACTCATATCCTGGAGGCTCAGGGTTGATCCTGTTATGGGCAGTGGTCGCCCTAGTCTCAGACTTCCCAAAGACCGCGAGGCAGAGTGATGCCACGCACTCAGCTCACAGCCTCAATGAAGAGCTCTCTGCCTGTTTTCACTAATGTTCTGAAATTGAAGTCTTTGTTCTTTTCCAGTACCTTCATACATTGTTTTTAATATGTTTTGAGGCATCATTTTGTGTAACTGAAATAATTCATAATATACATTCATTGTCATGGATTGTGAAATCCTCATTTATTTAACCTGTTTTTTGAAAGGTGTGATTTAAAATTTCTGATGTCATCTGTCATTCTAAGATTATTCTTAATTTGTTTCTGCTTTTCATTTCTAACTTCATCCCAGTTTTGTGTAAGAGCCTGCTTTGCATGACTTCCACTCCACTAACTACCTTATATTCTGTATTGCTTCTCTGAACCTGGGCCACATGTGTGAATACTTCTTAGCTTGTGAGGGCAGTGTGCTATGTCTTTGTGGGATAAAACATTGGATAGAATCCATTGGATCTACTGCTTTGAATTGTTATCTTGTTGATTTTCTGTGTGACTTTAAAGATTGCTCTGCCTTATTGAGCTATCATCACTGATGGAGTTGTTTTGAATTCTTAATTACATATTTGTAAATGATTGATATTTCTCTTGCAATCCTGTTTCTGTTTATGTAGTTGGTTGCTCTGTGTAGTGGGATATGTATTAAGGAAGGATATTTGTTTTTAAAGAACTGCTGATTGTACATGTTGACTGTAATCAAGCTCATGTATCTTCAGTAGATTTTGTTGAATCAATACCACCCAGGTATGTCTTTCTGCATTGATTTCTATTTAATCTATCCTCATCAGTGTCCACATAATAACCACTGCTCTCCAGGTGGTGAGAGCATTTGCCCATTGCCTAGGTTTCTAGCTATTGATCAGCTCTGACACCTATTCTCTCAGTCCCTTTTAATCTGACCTGTTCTCCTGAAAATGTGAAATGCTTTCTTGATAGGCTGACCTATGCTCATTTTGGTGCATTTAGTGTTTCACAACTCTTATCTATGGATTTGTTGCACTGATATTTACAGCTGTAGTTTGCATATCTCTACCTAATATGGATACTGTCTCATCATTTCATGTCTGAAGAAAAAAATACATATAAATCAATAAGTACAGGTATTGAAATTTATTGTTTTAATCATTTAAAGAAAATATAATTCTCAAAATTTTTTTGTTTAGATTTAATGATAACAATGAAAGTATCCCAGGTGTATTCAGAAAGTTTCACCATTGTGTCTTAGGCAAGGAATGAAAGTACTCAGGTGATAAAATCACTTCAGGTCAGAAGGTATTATTGCATGATTGATGACAACTCTCCTGTGGAACTTTTCCAAAGTTTACAATGTGTGCTTTTTCATGGAGACAGTTCTTTTAGCCTCTTCACTTTAATTTTTCAGGAACTACATTAGAAGTTGAATAGAGAAATATTTTGTGAGCTTTTGTTGTTTTTTTTCAATTTAAACATTCTCACTGTTGTTCACAAGGGCTGGTATGTGAATCAAGGCCAAAGTACTTTCTCATTTTGTCTCTTGGTCAGTTTCTGACTCTAATTTCACTTGAAAAGGGTAATGTGTATTACCAGGAATCATAGCACAAAGTAATTTATAGACATTAGAAATAATTCAGTTGTCTGTGGATTTTCATAAACTCCATAGTAAAGGAGTTTGTAGAAGTTATGAACTGAGTTTTGATTTAATAAATCTAATTATTTTGTTCTTGCACTTCAATATTGTTTGGTGATTTCTCAAATGTGATATAGATTTTCTTTTCTATTCAGTATTTCTCCTGAACCAAATAACTTTTTGTTCATTTTTAGATTTGCATTTGTTTATCTTAACTCTGTATGTAACATCTTTCTATTGTGTTCCCAACAAAGGTTTTCTTGTTTAATTCCCATCTCCATAGATTTCAATTTCCTGTAATTTTCAAGGCTGCTTGATTTTCTTCTGAGGAAAGTTTTTCGTTAACTGAGTGTTGTTTAGTATCAATTTCACAGTCATTCATATTTCTCTTTCCCATTTCAGTAGTTCAACAATTCTAATATGCAAGGAGATTTTACAGTCCAGATTTCTAAGCACATTCCTGTCTCTCTCTGAATGCAAATGAAATGCGATGTGCTTTCTTCCTGAGAGGTATAACATCAGCTGAATTGTGAAACAATTTCTTCTTCCATGTGGATGCATTGGTGGTTGTCTTCCTTTCCTGAGGCCAACCTGTGCACTGATATGAATGTTGAGCTTAAAATGTTTTTCATGGTTGTTATCCAACATGATTCCATGTTAACAAGTTTTAAATGTTGGTAGGCTTTTAGTTTTTTCTAACTTTCATCTGCAATTGTTGAACAAATCCAAGGTATGTTTAGCTTGTTTCTTTTTGGTGTTGGAAATTGAACTCAGGCCCTTGCACATATCCACCAGGTGCATGTACCATGGAGATATATCCCTGGTGCAAATGTGTGATTTTTAAATGACTGTGAATGAATTTTAATTTTCACTTGGTGAGGAAGTTTTGAGAATGGCCTCTTTGTAGCTTAAACTGTCCTTATTACATAACTCAGGCTGGACACTGTATACTTGGCAATTCTTAAATTCCTGGTAATCATTTTACACCAGCCTCTCAAGTGCTGGGAGAACAGGCATGTACTACTGCACTGGACTGAACTCTTCCTTCTGGATTTGGTTACTTGTTACTTTGCTGTACCTCAATTTTCATTGCATTTCAAGCATTTCATATATATGTTCTTTCCCACAGTATCTTCCATCACACCCTAGTACAATTTCTATTATTTAAGTACAAGGAGATAATTTGGTATCTCTGAGCTATAGGTTTATAGCTAACCTTTCCCTAATTTCCTTGTCTATGGTAAGATTAAATGAACTTTTATTTTCATTAAATTTTAGTAATTCATAAACTTCCTTTCATATTCAACTGAATAGGTATGAAACCAGTTTCAAAACTATAAATGCTGTCTGGAAAGAAAGATGATCTCAGTGTTATGAATAACCAGGTGTTTTGTGAATGGTGGTTTGCCGGCTCCCTCTTTGAACTCTGCATTAAAGTCAGTGAAAAACTACAGTATAGGTGGCCATGCATGGCTAGCCATGCTGCAGTTCTATGGTTGCTTTGGCAGTGTGTTATATTCTAGCATCAGTGTTACTGAGTGACTGAATTTGAGTGTACTTAAATTTTGATGACCATGACATGCAGTTAATACTTTAAATAATGATCTTCATTTAGACTGTTTACAACAGGAGCTGAGATATATTGGATTGTGTGTGCCTCAACTTCAGGATGCTTGTCATTATTTAGGAGATAGTGACCTTTGAGGATGTAGCTGTGAACTTCACGCCAGAAGAGTGGAATTTGATGACTCCATTTCAAAAGAAGCTCTACAGAAGTGTGATGTCGGAAACATATATGAATATTACTGTAACAGGTAAGGGATATATGTTTTATTTATTTATAAATGCATTAATTATTGCTCAATGATATAGAGTAATATACTTGATAATTATAGCATTTGCTTGTATATATCATCTCTGATTATATTTTATGATGAGTATAACTGGAACCAGTGATATTTACTGTAATGTTATAGTGAATTTTTTTTTATTTCTGTGTCTGTAATACAGGAAGAATATGGCATAATCAGCAAATTAAAGAAGGGGACAAAAATTGCTCAAGAAATCTAAGGTAATTGCCACACATAAGAGAAAAGGAACATTCCTTACATGTCAGTGTATGAGCGTAAATATTACAAAAAAGGAACTTGAAGACATGAGATCATGTTATACTTTATTTAACCTCAGAAAAATTTCAAGAGATACACTTGACTTTATTTTCTATTATCTGGGAATCCATAGAAAAGTGTTTGAATGTTTGAAAAGTGTTTGAATTAGTGGTAACACTTATAATGTGTTACAAATAACACTATCCAATCTAAAAGGTTAAAAATTGCCTTCATGTTCAACATCTAGGAAGTATATGAGAGTAAATTTACATATTGTATTCAATATGGAAAATGAGCAAATTGTGACTTTTGATTCAAACTCATCTTCAAAATAACCATTTATGTGTAGGCATGAATACTGAGATTCATGATCTAAAAATTTTTTCATTAGTATCAGTATTTGTATATATTTTTAAAGATTTATTTAAAGAGAAAAAAAACAACCAAACAAAATGGAAAGAGGGAAGCAACAATACAGAATTCCAAAGGAGAAAGAAAAAAAAAGAACAACAACCACAAAAAAAGCAAAAACACAAACAAAACACTAAGAAATCGCCACTTGATAAGTTACATACTGTAATCAGTGGAAATAGTTGCTCAGGTTACAAAATTAAAGCATACAGAGTAGACATTCAAACAGTGAGAATGTTAACGGTTCTGCTCAACATTCCAACAAAAACAGCACTATGGTCATCTGTCTTACACACTTAAACCCACAGGCAGTTATATCCTTTAGAGCACTATCTTTCCTCTCTTTTTTTACAGTAGCAAATACACATTTTGGGTTCTATTACTCCTACAGTTCTTATTACTTTGTACACTAGAGACACAATGTGATATTCATAAATATGATTCTTTTTTATTTCACTAATGAGGATAGTCTCAATATGTCTCCATTTCCCTATGAAGGGGTCAAGATCATCCTTTTTTATAGCTGAGTAATATTAAATTGTACAGAAATACCACATCTTTTTTATCCACTCTGCAGTTGATGGGCATTTAGGTTGTTTGAAGATTTAGCTATTACAATTTGTGTTGCTATGAACGTGGGTGCACCTATATCACTGTGAAATGATCTTTTCAGATTTTCTAGGAAAATACCCAGGAGGGGAATAGCTGGGTTGAATGGAGCTTCCAGTGCTACTCTTCTGAGCATTCCCCATACTGATATCAATAGTGGTTGCATCAATTTGCACTTCCACCAACAGTGGAGCAGTGTACATTTTTCCCCACAGCCTCCCCAACATTTGTTATCAGTTGATTTCTTGATGGCAGCTATTCTTTCAGGAGTGAGATGAAATCTCAATGTTGCTTTAGTTTGCATTTCCCAAATGACCAGTGATGGTGAACATTTCTTAATGTATTTATTTGCCATTTATATATCTTCATCAGAGAACTATGTGTTTATCTCAGCTGTCCATTGGTGGAGAGGGTCTTTGAATTTGAGGGGGTTGATGTTTTTCAATTCTTTATATATTCCTGATATAAGTCCTTTGTCTGAGGGACTGCTGGTTAAAATTCTTTCCCATTCTGTGGGTTTTCTTTTCACTCTGATGGTGATTACTTTTGAAGTGCAGAAACTTTTCAATAATATGAGATACTAGTTATTGATTCTCTGAAGTGTTTCCTGTACAGTTTGCATTTTGTTCATGAATTCTCTGCCTACACCTATGTCTCCAAGAATTCTACCTACCTTATCTTCTAGTAGATTTGCTGTTTCTGTTTTAATGTTTATGTCTTTGATCCATTTAGACTTTAGTTTTTTGCATGGTGATAGGCATGGATCTAGTTTCAGTCTTCTGCATGTGGAGAGCAAATTTTTCCAACACCATTTATTAAAGAAGCTATCCTTCCTCCAGTGAAAAATTTTAGCCCCTTTGTGAAATATCAGGTGTCTGAGTGTTTTTGTACCTATACTTGCAACTTCTAATCTGTTCCATTGATCCTCAGATTTATTTCTTTGTAGTAAACTTTCAAGTCAGGAATTGGGTGACACCTTCTTTGCCTGTGTTGTCCAGAATTGGCTTTGCTATTCTAGGTTTCTTCTGGTTTCAAAAGAATTTTAGGAGTGATTTCTCTAGATCTGTGAGCTATGTCAATGGTATTTTGATTGGGATTGCATTAAATGTGCATAACAGTTTTGGGACTATGGCCATTTTTACAATGTTGGTTCTTCTTAGCCAAGAGCATGGCACATCTTTCCATTTCCTAATATCCTCTTCAATCTCCTTTTTTAGTGTAGTATAATTTTCAGTATATAGGTCTTTTACATTTTTAGTTAGGTTGATTTCTAAGTATTTCATAGTTTTAAATGTTATTGTGAAGGGGGTTATTTCCATAATTTCTCTCTCAGTGAGGTTCTTGTTTGTGTACAGGAATGCTATTGATTTTTGAGCATTGACTTCTTATGCAGCTACACTGCTGATTATGTTCATAACTCTAGTAGTCTTTTAATGAAATTTTTTGGCTCATCTATATAGAGCATCATGTCATCTGCAAATAGTGATAATTTAACTTCTTCCTTTACTACATTTATTCTTTTTATTTCTTTTTCTTGTCTGATTGCCCTGGCTAGTGTTTCCAGAACTATATTGAAAAGGAGGGGTGACAGTGGACATCCTTGTCTTGTTCCTGATTTTAAAGTGAAAGCTTTCAGTTTTTGTCCATTTAGTATAATATTGGCTGTTGGTTTATCATAGATGGCCTTTATGAAGTTGAGGTAGACACAGCGTATTCTGAGTTTCTGAAGGGTTTTTATCATGAACATGTGATGGATCTTATGGAAAGCTTTTTCTGCATCTATTGATATGACCACGTGTTTTTTGTTTTTGACTCTGTTGATGTGGTGCATTGCATTTATTGATTTTCATCTATGCATTCCTGGAATGAACCCCAATTGGTCATGATGTATAATATTCTTCATGATTTGCTGCATTCTATTTTGCAGTATTTTATTGAGAATATTTCAATCAATGTTCATTAGTGAGATTGGGCTCTGGTTCTCATTATTGGTTGGGTCTTCCTCTTGTTTTGGTATCACAGTAATACTTGCCTCTAGATATGAATTACAGAAAATTGTTTTCTTTTAAATTTCATTAAAGAGTTTAAGGCTATTGGCATCAAGTCTTCTCTAAATTTCTTATAGAATTCACCTGTGAATCCATCAGAAACTGGGCTCTTTTTGTTTGTAAGTTTATTATGTTTTTAATTGCAATAGCGGATAATAAATTATTAAAAATTGCAGGGCCACCCCAGGGTGGGGAAATAAGAAGCAAGAGCATTTCCTGAGATTCGTGCCTCATTGGAACTTAGGGCACCCAGCCAAAAAGTAACCTGACTGCTGCCCTGGTAAGTGACTGTGCTCTGGCAAGCCACGGCCAACTCAGGGCGGGGAAACAGGAAGCAAGAGCATTTCCTGAGATCCGCTCCATGTTGGAACTTAGGGCGCTGAACCAACCTGTAACCTGCCTGCTGCCCTGGTAAGTAAACGTGGTCTGGCAAGCCACGGCCACACCAGGGTGAGGCAACAAGAAGCAAGACCATTTCCTGAGATCTGCGCCATGTTGGAAGTTATGTCACAGAGCGAACTAATAACCTGCATGCCACCCTGGTAAGTGACTGTGGTCTGGTAAGCAGCGCCGACCCCAGGGGGGGAAAACAAGAAGCAAGAGCATTTCCTGAGATCCACGCCATGTTGGAACTTAGGAAACTGAGCCAACCAGTAACCTGCCTGCAGGCCTGTTAAGTGACTGTGGTCTGGCAAACCGCTGCCCACCCAGGATGGGGAAACAAGAAGCAAGAGTATTTCCTGAGATCCGCACCATGTTGGAACTTAGGGAGCCAAGCCAACCAGTAACCTGCATGCCGCCCTGGTAAATGACTGTGGTCTTGCAAGCTGGGGTCACCCCAGGGCAGGGAAACAAGAAGCAAGGGCATTTCCTGAGATCCCCACCATGTTGCAAGTTAGGGTGCCGAGCCAACCAGTAACCTGCCTGCTGCTCTGGTAAATGACTGTGCTCTGGCAAGACGCGGCCACCCCAGGGCGGGGAAAAAAGAAACAAGAGCATTTCCTGAGATCCATGCCATGTTGGAACTTAGGGTGCTGAGCCAACCAGTAATCTGCCTGCTGCTCTGGTAAGTGACTGTGGTCTGTCATGCCGCAGCCACCCCAGGGCAGGGAAACAAGAATCAAGAGCATTTCCTGAGATCTGCAATATATTGGAACTTAGGGGGCCAAGACAACCAGTAAGCAGCATTCTGCCCTGGTAAATTACTGTAGTATGGCAAGCCGCGCCCACCCCCAGGCAGGGAAACAAGAAGCAAGAGCATTTCCTGAGATCAGTGCCATGTGGAAACTTGGGACGCTGAGCCAACCAGTAACCTGACTGCTGCCCTGTTAAGTGACTGTGGTCTGACAAGACATGGCCACCCCAGGGTGGGGAAACAAGAAGGAAGAGCGATTTCTGAGATCCGTGCCATGTTGGAACTTAGGGCACTGAACCAACCAGTAACCATCCTGATGCTCTTGTAAGTGACTGGGTCTGGCAACCCGCGGCCACACCGGGGGGGGGGGGGAATCAAGAAGCAAGAGCATTTCCTGAGATCTGTGCCATGTTGGAACTTAGGGCACCAAGCCAACCGATAAACTGCCTGCTCCCCTGGTAAGTGACTGCTGTCTGGCAAGCCGTGGGCACCCCAGAGCAGGGAAACAAGGAGCAGGAGCATTTCCTGAGATCTGGCACATGTTGGAACTTAGGGAACCAAACCAACCAGTAACCTGCCTGACGCCCTGGAAAGTGACTGTGGTCTGGCAAGCCACGGCCACCCCAGGGTGGAAAACAAGAAGCAAGAGCATTTCCTCAGATCCATGCCTTTCTGGAACTTAGGGCACTGAGCCAACTAGTGAGCAGCTAGCCTCCCTGGGAAGTGACTGTGGTCTGGCAAGCCATGGCCACCCCAGGGTGGGGAAACAAGGAGCAAGAGCATTTCATCAGATCCACGCCATGATGGAACTTAGAGTGCCAAGCCAACCAGTAACCTGCCTGCAGCCCTGCTTAGTGATTGTGGTCTGGCAAGCCTCAGCCAATCCAGTGTGGGGAAACAAGAATCAAGAGCATTTCCTGACATTCACGCTATGTTGGAACTTAGGGCGCTGAGCCAACCAGTAACTGGCCTGCAGCCCTGGTAAGTGACTGGTCTGTAAAGCCACCTGCACCCCATGGCAGGCAAACAAGAATCAAGAGGGTTTCTTCAGATCTGTGCTACAATGGAATTTAGGGCACCGAGCCAACCAGTAACCTGTCTGCCACCCTGGTAAGTGACTGTGGTCTGGCAAGCCATGGCCACACCAGGGCAGGGAAACAAGAAGCAAGAGCATGTCCTGAGATCCGCGCCATGTTGGAACTTAGGGCGTCAAGCCAACCAATAACCTGCCTGCCCCCCTGGTAACTGACTCTGTTCCCACAAGTCGCAGCCAACCCAGGGTGGGGAAACAAGAAGCAAGGGCATTTCCTGAGATCCGCGCCATGTTGGAACTTAGGGGGAGAGACCAAGCAGTAACCAGGCTGCTGCTCTGGTAAGTGACTCTGGTCTGGCAAGCCACAACAACCCCCAGGCAGGGAAACAAGAAGCAAGAGCATTTCCTGAGATCCATGCCATGTTGGAACTTAGGGCACCTAGGAAACCAGTAACCTGCCTGCTGCCCTGGTAAGTGACTGTGGTCTGGCAAGCCGTGACCACCTTGTATGGGGAAACAAGAAGCAAGTGTGATTCCTGAGAACCTTGCCATGTTGGAACTTTGGGCACCGAGCCAACCAGTAACCATCCTGCCACCCCGGTAAGTGACTGTGGTCTGGCAAGCCATGGCCACCCCAGGGCCAGGAGACAAGAAGCAAGAGCATTTCCTGAGATCCACCACATGTTGGAACTTAGGGCACCAAGCCAAACAGTAACCATCCTGCCACCCCGGAAAGTGACTGTGGTCTGGCAACCCAAGGCCACACCAGTGGTGCGAAACAAGAAGCAAGAGTGTTTCCTGAGATGCACGCCATGTTGGAACTTAGGGCACCAAGTCAACCAGTAACCTGCCTGCCGTCCTGGTAAGTGACTGCATGTGGCAAGCCACCTCCACCCCCGGGAAGGGAAACAAGAAGCAAGAGCATTTCCTGAGATCCGCTCCATGTTGGAACTTAGGGCATCAAGCCAATCAGTAACCTGCTTGGAACCCTGGTAAGTTACTGAGGTCTGGCAAGCTGCGTCCACCTCAGGGCAGGCAAACAGAAGCAAGAGCATTTCCTGAGATCTGACCCATGTTGGAACTTAGGGCGCTGAGCCAATCAGTAACCTGCTTGGCACCCTGGTAAGTGACTGAGGTCTGGTAACCCATAGCCACCCTCAGGGTGGGCAAACAGAAGCAAAAGCATTTCCTGAGATCCACGCCATGTTGCAACTAAAGGCACCAAACCAACCAGTAACCAGCCTGTCGCCTGATAAGTAACTGTGTTCTGGCAAGCCGTGGCCACCCCTGTGTGGGGAAACAAGAAGCAAGAGCGTTTCCTGAGATCTGCACCATGTTGGAATTTAGGGCTTCGAGGCAACCAGTAACTTGCCTGCTGCCCTGGTAAGTGACTGTGGTCTGGCAAGCTGCGGCCAACCCAGGGTGGGGAAAAAAGAAGCAAGAGCATTTCCTGAGATCCCCGCCATGTTGCAAGTTAGGGCGCCGAGGCAACCAGTCACCTGCCTGCTGTTCTGGTAAGTGACTGTGGCCTGGCAAGCCCCAGCCACCCCAGGGTGGGGAAACAAGAAGCAAGAGCATTTCCTGAGATCCACGCCATGTTGGAAGTTGGAGCACCGAGCCAACCAGCAACCTGCTTGCCGCCCTGGAAAGTGACTGTGGTCTGGCAAATCGCGGCCACCCCAGGGCGGAGAAACAACAAGCAAGAACATTTCCTGAGATCCATGCAGTGTTGGTACTTATGGCACCAAGCCAACCAGTAACCTGTCTGCCGCCCTTTTAAGTTTCTGTGTTCTGGCAAGTCCTGGCCACCCCAGGGTGGGGAATTAAGAAGCAAGACCATTTCCTGAGATCTGCCCCATGTTGGAATTTAGAGCGCAGAGCCAATCAGTAACTTGCCTGCCGCCCTGGCCAGTGACTGTGTTCTGGAAAGCCACGGCCACCCCAGGGCCGAGAAACAAGAAGCAAGTGAGATCCACCCCATGGTGAAACTTAGGGCCCCGAGTCAACCAGTAACTGGCCTGACACCCTGGCAAGTGACTGTGCTTTGGCAAGCTGAGGTCACCCCAGGGTGGGGAAACAAGAATTAAGAGCATTTCCTGAGATTCACACCATGTTGGAACTTAGGGCACCGGGCAAATGAGTAACCTGCCTGTCGCCCTGGTAAGTGACTGTGTTCTGGCAAGCCGGGGACACCACTGGGTGGGGAAAAAAGAAGCAAGAGCGTTTCCTGTGACCCACGCCATTTTGGAACCTGGAAACTGAGCCAAGCAGTAGCCAGCCTACGGCCCTGGTAAGTGACTGTGTTCTGGCAAGCTGCGGACACCCCTTGGTGGGGAAACAAGAAGCAAGATCGTTTCCTGAGTTCTGCACCATGTTTGAACTTAGGGCACAGAGCCAACCAGTAACCTGCCTGCCGCCCTGGTAAGTGACTGTGGTCTCTCAAGCTGCCTCCACCCCAGGGCGGGTAAACAAGAAGCAAGAGCGTTTCTTGAGACTCGCCACATGTTGGAACTTAGTGCGCCGATCCAACCCATGACCTGCCTGCCGCCCTTCTAAGTGACTGTGGTCTGGCAAGCCGTGGCCACCCCAGTGAGAAGAAACAAGAATCCAATGCATTTCCTGAGATTCGCACTATGCTGGAACTTAGGGTGCCAAGCCAATCAGTAATCTGCCTGCAGCCCTGGTAAGTGACTGTGGTCTTGTCAGCCACCTCCACCCCATGGCGGGGAAACAAGAAGCAAGAGCAATTCCTGAGATCCGCACCATGATGGAACTTAGGGCGCCGAGCCAACCAGTAACCTGCCTGCCACCCTGTTAAGTGACTGTGGTTTGGCAAGCCATGGCCACCCCTGTGTGAGGCAAAAAGAAGCAAGAGCATTTCCTGAGATCTGCGCTATATTGGAACTTAGGGCACCGATCCAACCAGTAACCTACCTGCCGCCCTGGTAAGTGACTGTGGTCTGGGAGGCCGCCTCCACCCCAGGGCGCGGAAACAAGAAGCAAGAGCGTTTCTTGAGATCCGCGCCATGATGGAACTTAGGGCACTGAGCCAACTGGTAACCAGCCTGCTGCCCTTGTAAGTGGTGGTGGTCTGGCAAGCCACAGGAACCCCAGGGCTGGGAAACAAGAAGCAAGAAAGTTTCCTGTAACCGGCACCATTTTGGAACATGGACACTGAGCCAACCAGCAACCAGCCTGTTGCCCTGGTAAGTGACTGTGGTCTGGCATGCCTTGGACAGCCCAGGGTGGAGAAACAAGAAGCAAGAGCATTTCCTGACATCCGCACCATGTTGGAACTTAAGGTACTGAGCCAAAAGTAACCTGCCTGCTGCCCTCTTAACTGACTGTGTTCTGGCACACCGCGGCCACCCCAGGGGCAGGAAACAAGGAACAAGTGCATTTCCTGAGATGCACGCCATATTGGAAGTTAAGGCACCGAGCTAACCAGTAACCTGCCTGCCGCCCTGGTAAGTCACTGTTGTCTGGCAAGCCTCAGCCACCACAGGGCGGGGAAACAAGAAGCAAGAGCATTTCCTGAGATCCGTGCCGTGTTGGAACTTAGGAAGCCGGGCCAACCAGTAACCTGCCTGCCACGCTGGTTAATGACTGTGGCCCTGCAAGCTGCAGCCAACCCAAGGCAGGGTAACAAGAAGCAAGAGCGTTTTGTGAGATCCATGCCATGTTGGAACTTAGGGTGCTGAGCCAACCAGTAACCTGCCTGCCACCCTGTTAAGTGACTGTGGTTTGGCAAGCTATGGCCACCCCTGGGTGAGGCAAAAAGAAGCAAGAGCATTTCCTGAGATCTGCATCATGTTGGAACTTAGGGCACTGAGCCAACCAGTAACCTGTCTCTCGCCCAGGTAAGTGACTGTGTTATGGCAATCCACCTCCATCCGAGGGCGTGGAAACAAGAATCAAGAGAATTTCTTGAGATGCGCACCATGTTGCAACTTAGCACGCCGAGCCAAGCAGTAACCTGCTGGCCAACCTGGTAAGTGACAGTGGTCTAGCAAGCCGTGGCCACCCCAGGGCGGTGAAACAAGAAGAAAGAGCATTTCCTGAGATCCTCGCCATATAGAAACTTAGGGAGCCAAGCCAACCATTAACCAGCCTGCCGCTCTGGAAAGTGACTGTGGTCTGGCAAGCCCAGGCCACCCCAAAGCGGGGAAACAAGAAGCGTTTTCTGTGACCCGCCCTATGGTGGCACTTAGAGCACTGAGCCAACCTGCAAGGAGCCTGCTGCCCTGGTAAGTTACTGTGTTGCTGCATGTCACAGCCACCGCAGGGTGAGGAAACAGGAAGCAGGAGCATTTCCTGAGGTCCACCCCCTTTTGGAACTTAGTGCGCTGAGCCAACCAGTAACCTGACTTCCACCCTGGTAAGTGACTGTGGTCTAGCAAGCCGCGGCCACCACAGGGTGGTGAAACAAGGATAAAGAACATTTCCTGAGATCCGAGCCATGTTGGAACTTAGGGTTCTGACCCAACCAGTAACCTGACTGCTGCCCTGGTAAGTGACTGTGGTCTGGATGCTGCGGCCATCCCAGGGGGAGTAAACAAGAAACAAGAGCATTTCATGGGACCTGCGCAATGTTGGAACTTAGGGCACCGAGCCAACCAGTAACCTGCCTGCAGCCCTGATAATTGACCATGGGCTGGCAAGCTGCAGACACCCCAGGGTGGGGAAACAAGGAGCAAGAGCATTTCCTGAGATCCCCGCCATGTTGGAATTTAGGGAGCCAAGCCAACCATTAACCACAGTGCCACTCTGGTAAGTGACTGTGGTCTGGCTAGCCTCAGCCACCACAAGGCAGGGAAACAAGAAGCAAGAACATTTCCTGTGACCCGCGCCATGTTGGCATTTAGGGCACTGAGCCAACCAGCAACCAGCCTGCTGCCATGGTAAGTGACTGTGGTCTGGCAAGCCTCAGACATCCCAGGGAAGGGAAGCAAGAAGCAAGAGCATTTCCTGAGATCCGCACCATGTTGGAATTTAGGGCACTGAACCAACCAGTAACCTGCCTGCCGCCCTGGTAATTGACTGTGTTCTGGCCAGCCACTTCCAACCCAGGGCAGGGAAACAAAAAGCAAGATTGTTTCCTGAGAACCCTGCCATGGTGGAACCAAGGGCACTGAGGCAAGCAGTAACCTGACTTCTGCCCTGATAAGAGACAGTGATCTGGCAAGCCGCCTCCACTGCACAGTGGGGAAATAAGAATCATGTGCGGTTCTTGAGATCTGCACGATGTTGGAACTTAGGGAGCCAAGCCAACCACTAACCAGCCTGGCGCCCTTGTAAGTGACTGTGATCTGGCAAGCCATGGCCACACCAGGGCGGGGAAACAAGAAGTAACAGCATTTCCTGTGCCCCACGCCATGTTGGAACCTGGACACTGAGTCAACCAGCAACCAGCCTGGTGCCCTGGTAAGTGACTGTGGTCTGGCAAGCCAAGGCCACCCCAGGGTGGGGAAAAAGAATCAAGAGCATTTCCTGAGATCCACACCATGTTGCAACTCTAGGACGCCGAGCCAAGCAGTAACCTGCCTGCCACCCTGGTAAGTGACTGTGTTTTGGCAAGTCGTGGCCACCCCAGGGCTGGGAAACAAGAAGCTAGGGCATTTCCTTAGATCCACGCCATGTTGGAACTTAGGGCACCAAACCAACCAATAATCAGGCTGCTGCCCTGGTAAGTGATGGTGGTCTGGCAATCTGCGGCCAAACCCGGGGGTGGGGAAATAAGAAGTAAGAGCATTTCCTGAGATCCGCGCCATGTTGGACCTTAGGGCACTGAGGCAACCAGTACCCTGCCTGCTGCCCTGGTAAGTGACTGTGGTCTGGCAAGCCGCGGCCACCCATTTTGGGAAATAAGAAGCAAGAGCATTTCCTGAGATCCGTGCCATGTTGGAACTTACAGCACCGAGCCAACAAGTAACCATCCTGCCACCCTGTTAAGTGACTGTGGTTGGCAAGTTGCGGTCACCCCAGGGTGGGGAAACAAGAAGCAATATCATTTCTTGGGGTGTGTGCCATGTTGAAACTTAAGACTCTGAGCCAAGCAGTAACCTGCCTGCTGCCCTGGTAAGTGACAGTGGTATAGCAAGCTGCGGCCACCCTAATGCTGAGAAACAAGAAACAAGAGCATTTCCTAGGAATCGTGCCATGTTGGAATTTGGGGCTCCAAGGCAACCAGTAACCTGACTGCCACCCTGCTATGTGACTGAGGTTTGGCAAGCCACGGCCACCCCAGGAGTAGGAAACAAGTAACAAGAGCGTTTCCTGAGATCCACGCCATGTTGGAACTTAGGGCGCAGAGCCAACCAATAACCTCCCTTCCACCCTGGTAGTTGACTGTGGTCTGTCAAGCCATGACCACCCCAGGGCGGGGAAACAAGGAGCAACAGCATTTCCTGAGATCCGTGCCATATTGTAACTTAAGGCGCTGAGCCAACCAGTAAACATCCAGCTGGCCTGGTATGTTACCGTGGTCTGTCAAGCCAGGGCCACCCCAGGGTGGGGAAAAAAGAAGCAAGAGCATTTCCTGTGATTCACCCCAAGTTGGAAGTTAGGGCACCAAGCCAAGCAGTAAACAGCCTGCCACTCTGGTAAGTTACTGTGGTCTGACAGCCTCTGCCCACCAACGGTAGGGAAACAGAAAGCAGGAGTATTTGTTGAGATCCATGCTACATTGGAACTTATGGTGCTGAGGCAACCAGTAACCTGCCTGCCACCTTAGTAAGTGACTGTGGACTGGCAAGCTGTGGCCAACCCATGGTGGGGAAACAAGAAGCAAGAGCATTTCCTGAGGTCCTTGCCATGTTGGAACTTATGGCACTGAGACAACGAGTAACCATCCTACTGCCATGGTAATTGATGGTGGTCTGGCAAGCCGTGGCCACACCAGGGCGGAGAAACAAGAAGCAAGAACATTTCCTGAGTCCGAGCCATGTTGGATATTATGATGCCGAGCCAACCAATAACCTTACTGCCATTCTGGTAAGTGACTGTGCCCTGGAAATCTGTGGCCAACTCTGTGCAGGGAAACAAGAAGCAAGAGCGCTTCCTGAGATCCAAGCCAGGTTGGAACTTAGGGAGCCAAGCCAACCAGTAACTGGCCTGCCAACCTGGTAAGTGACTGTGGTCTGGCAAGCCACAGCCACCTCAGGGCGGGGAAAAAAGAAGCAAGACCATTTCCTGTGACCCGTGCATGTTGACAATTAGGGCACTGAGCCAACCAGCAACTAGCCTGCTGCCGTGGTAAGTGACTGTGGTCTGGCAAGCCATGGAAACTGCAGGTCGGGGAAACAAGAAGCAAGGGCAATTCCTGAGATCTGTGCCATGTTAGAACTTAGGGTGCCAAGCCAACAGGTAACCTGCCTGTTGCCCTGGTAATTGACTGTGGTCTGGCAAGCCACCTCCTCCCCAGGGCATGGAAAGAAGAAAGAAGTGCATTTCCGGAGATAAGTGCCATGTTGTAACTTAGGGTGCTGAGCAAACCAGCAACCTGCCTGCCACCCTGGTAAGTGACTGTGGTCTCGGGAGCCGAGGCCACACTAGGGCAGAGAAAAAGAAGCAAGAGCTTTTCCTGAGATTAGCGCCATGTTGGAACTTAGGGTGCAGAGCCAACCAGTAACCTGCCTTCCGCCCTGGTAATTGACTGTGTTCTGACAAGTCGCGGCCACCCCACGTCAGGTAAACAAGAAGCAAGAACATTTCCTGAGATCTGCACCAGGTTGGAACTTAGGCAGCCAAACAAACCAGTAACCTGCCTGGCACCCTGGTAAGTGACTGTTGAGTGGCAAGCTGCAGGCAGCCCAGGGTGGGTAAATAAGCAGCAAGAGCATTTCCAGAGATCCATGCCATGTTGGAACTTAAGGAACCGAGCCAACCAGTAATCATCCTGCCGCTCTGGTAAGTGACTGTGGTCTGGCAAGCCATGGCCACACCAGTGTGTGGAAACAATAAGCAAGAACATTTCGTGAGATCCGTGCCATGT
This sequence comes from Dolichotis patagonum, assembly GCA_004027295.1. Lineage (NCBI taxonomy): Eukaryota > Metazoa > Chordata > Mammalia > Rodentia > Caviidae > Dolichotis > Dolichotis patagonum. Next base: position 25,263 of record PVJX010010840.1, on the reverse strand, counting down.
TGGAACTTAGGGCGCCGAGCCAACCCGTAAATGGCCTGTTGCCCTTGTAAGTGACTGGGATCTGACAAGCCGTGGCCACACCTGGGCAGGGAAACAAGGAGCAAGAGTGTTTCCTGAGATCCACACCATGCTGGAACTTAGGGTGCAGAGCCAACGAGTAAGCAGCCTGCCGCCCTGGGAAGTGACTGTGGTCTGGGGAGCCGTCGCCACCACATGGCTGGGAAACAAGAAGCAAGAGCATTTCCTGAGATCCGCGCCATGCTGGAACTTAGGGCGCAGATCAAACCAGTAAGCAGCCTGATGCCCTGGGAAGTGACTGTGGTCTGGGGAGCCGTCACCACCCCAGGGCCGGGAAACAAGAAGCAAGATCATTTCCTGAGATTCATGCCATGCTGGAACGTAGGGCGCCAAGCCAAACAGTAAGCAGCCTGCCGCCCTTTGAAGTGACAGTGGTCTGGGGAGCTGTGGCCACCCCACGGTGGGGAAACAAGATGCAAGAGCATTTCCTGAGCTCCGCGTCATGCTGCAAGTTAGGCCGCCGAGCCAACCAGTAAGCAGCCGGCCACCCTGGGATGTGACTTTGGTCTGGTAAGCCACGGCCACCACAGGGCTGGGAAACAAGAAGCAAGAGCATTTCCTGAGATTCATGGCATGTTGGAACTTAGGGCACCAAACCAACCAATACCCAGGCTGCTGCCCTGGAAAGTGATGGTGGTCTGGCAAGCCATTGCCAACCCCGGGGGGGAGGGAATAAGAAGTTAGAGCATTTCCTGAGATCCGTGCCATGTTGGACCTTAGGCTGCTGAGGCAACCAGCACCCTGCCTGCTGCCCTGGTGACTGTGGTCTGGCAAGCTGCGGCCCCCAAGTGCGGGGAAATCAGAAGCAAGAGCGTCTCCTGAGATCCGTGCCATGTGGGAAGTTAGGGTACCGAGCCAACCAGTAAACATCCAGCCGCCCTGTTAAGTGACTGTGGTTGGCAACCCGCAGTCACCCCAGGGAGGGGAAACAAGAAGCAATAGCGTTTCCTGAGATCCGCGCCACGTGGGAACTAAGGGTGCCAAGCCAATCAGTAGCCTGCCTGCCACCCTGGTAAGTGACTGTGGTCTGGCAAGCCATTGCCAACCCAGGTTGGGGAAACAAGAAGCAAGAGCATATCCCGAGATCAATGCCATGTTGGAAATTAGGGCGCTGAGCCAACCAATAATCTACCTGCCACCCTGGTAAGTGACTGCTGTCTGGCAAGCCACAGCCAACCCAAGGTGGAGAAATTGGAAGCAAGAACGTTTCTTGAGATTTGTGCCATGTTGGAACTTAGGGCGCCAAACCAAGCAGCAACTAGCCTGCAGCCCTGGTGAGTGACCATGGTCTGGCAAGCTGCAGCCACACAAGGGCAGGGAAATAAGAAGCAAGAGCATTTTCTGAGATCATCATCATTTTAGGAGTTTGGGCGCTGAGCCAACCAGCAACTAGCATGCCGCCCAAGTAAGTGACCATTGTCTGGCAAGCAGCAGACACGCCAGGGCTGGGAAATAAAAGCAAGAGTGTTTCCTGACATCCGTGCCATTTTGGATCTTTGGACATTAATCCAACCAGCAACTAGCCGACTGCCCTGGTAAGTGACCATGGCCTGGCAAGCGGAGGGCTCCCCAGGGTGGGGAAACAGGAGGCAAGAGCATTTCCTGAGATCTGTGCCATGTTGTAACATAGGGCACCGAGCCAAGTAGCAACTGACCTGTGTCCCTGGTACGGGATTGTGGTTTGGCAAGCCGCATCCACCATAGCACGGGGACATAATAAGCAAAAACGATTCCTGAGGTCCCCGCCACACTGAAATGTAGGATGCTAAGCCAATCAGCAAGTAGCTTGCCGCCCTGGTAAGTGACCGTGGTCTGGCAAACCTCTCCCCAACCAGGTCACGGAATTAAGAGGCAAGATCATTTCCTGAGATTCGAGCAATGTTCGAACTTAGGTCACCGAGGCAACCAGCAACTTGCCTGCGACCCTGGTATGTGACTGTGGTCTGGCAAGGAGCGGCAACCCCAGCATGGTGAAATAATAAGCAAGAGTGTTTCCTGAGATCTGCACCATGTTGGAACTTAGGGCACTGAGCCAAGCAGCAACTAGCCTGCCACCCTGGTAAGTTACCATGTTCTGGCAAGCTTCAGTCACCCCAGGATGAGGAAATAAGAAGCAGGAACGTTTCTTGTGATGCGTGCCATTTTGGAACTTAGGGCCAGAGCCAACCAGCCACTAGTCTTCCCCCCAGTAAGTGACCGTGCTCTGGCAAGCCATGCCTACACCACAGCAGTGAAATAAGTAGCAAGAGCGTTTGCTGAGATCCTCGCCATGTTGAAACTTAGGGCCCCTAGCCAACCAGCATCTAGCCTGCCGCCCTGGTAAGTGACTGTGATCTGGCAAGCCGCAGCCACCCTATGGTGGAGAAATAAGAAGCAAGACGGTTTCCTCAGATCAGCATTGTTTTTGAACTTTGGGCACTGAGCCAACCAGCCACTAGCCTGCAGCCCTGCTAAGTGACTGGTCTGGCAAACCTCTCCCAAACCAGGACGAGGAAATAAGAAGCAAGATCATTTCCTGAGATTCGGGACATGTTGTAACTTATGGTGCCAAGCAAAACAGCAACTAGCCTGCCACCCTGGAAGGTGACCATGGTCTGGCAAGCCACGGCCACCACAGTGTGGGGAACAAGAAGTAAGATCTTTTCTTCAGATCAGCATCATTTTGGAACTTTGGGCGCAGAACCAACCAGCAACCATCATGCCACCGACATAGGTGACCATCATCTGGCAAGCCACTGACATGCCAGGGTGGGGAAATGAAAGCAAGAGCATTTCCTGAGATCCATGCCATTTTGGATCTTTGGGCACTGATCCATCCAGAAACCAGCCTACTGCCCTGGTAAGTACCATGGTCTGGCAAGCCACGGAAACCCCACCACAGGGAAGTAGGAGGCAAGAGCGTTTTCTCAGATCCACGCCATGTTGGAACTTAGGACACTGAGCCAAACAGCAACTAGCTTGCGACCTTGGTAAGTGACCATGGTCTGGCAAAACTCTCCCAAACCAGTGCTGGGAAATAAGAAGCAAGATCATTTCTTTAGATCTGTGCCATGTTGGAACTTAGGGCACAGATCCAAGCACAACTGACCTGGCCCCCTGGAATGTGATTGAGGTCTGGCAAACCATGTCCACGCCAGCATAGGGACATTAGAAGCAAAAGCAATTCCTGAGATCCAAGTCATGTTGGAACTTAGGACACTGAGCCAACCAGCAACTAGCGTGACTCACTGGTAAGTGACTGCGGTCTGGCAAAACTCTCCCAAACTGGGGCAGGGAAATAAGAAGCAAGATCATTTCCTGAGATTTGCACCATGTTGGAACTTAGGGTGCCGATCCAGCCAGCAACTAGTGTGCTGCCCTGGTATGTGATTGTGGCCTGGCAAGCTGCGGGGACCCCAATGTGGGGAAATAAGAAGCAAGAGCATTGCCTGGGATCCAGGCCATGTTGGAAATTAGGGTGCTGAGCCAACCAGCAACTAGCCTGCCGCTCCAGTCAGTGACCGAGTTCTGGCAAGTCGCAGCCAGCCCAGGTGGGGAAATAAGAAGTAAGAGTGTTTCATGAGGACCGTGCCATTTTGGAACTTAGGGCTCCAAAGCGAGCAGCAACTAGCCTGTCACCCTGAAAAGTGACCGTGGGCTGGTAAGTTGCAGCCATCCCAGGGCTGGGAAATAAAAAGCAACAGCATTTCCTGAGATCCACGCCATTTGAAATTTAGGGGGCTGAGCCAACCAGCAACTAGCCTGCCGCCCTGGTAAGTGACCATGTTCTGTGAATCCCCAGCCACCACAGGGTGGGGAAATTAGAAGAAAGATCATTTCCTTAGATCTGCACCATATTTGAAATTATGGCATCAAGCCAACCAGCAACTTGCCTGCCGCCCTGGTAAGTTACTGTGTTCTGACAAGCCATGGCCATCCCAGTGCTGGAAAATAATAAGCAAGAGCATTTCCTGAGATCTGCACCATGTTGGAACTTAGGTCAACGATACAACCAGCAACTGACCAGCCCCCTTGGTACATGGCTGTGGTCTCGCCAGCTGTGGCTACCCCAGTGCAAGGATTTAAGAAGAAAAAGCAATTCCTGACATCCATGCCACGTTGGAACTTAGGATGCTGTGGCAACCATCAAATAGCTTGCCGCCCTGGTAAGTGATCATGGTCTGGCAAACCTCTCCCAAACCAGGGCGGGAAAACAAGAAGCAACAGCATTTCCTGAGATCCAAGCAATTTTGGATCTTTGGGTGCAGAGCCAACCAGGAACTAGCCTACTGCCCCGGTAAGTGACCATGGTCTTGCAAGCCTTGGCAACACCAGGGCAGGGAAAAAGAAGCATGAGCGTTTCCTGAGATCTGCGCCATATTGGAAATTAGGGCCCTGAACCAACCAGCAAATACCCTTCCACTCTGGTATGTGACTGTGGTCTGGCAAGCTTCAGCCATCACTGGGCGTGGAAATAAGAGGCAAGAGCATTTCCTGACATCCGCACCATATTTGAAATTAGGTCGTAGAGCCAACCAGCAGCTAGCCTGCCACCCTGGTAAGTGAACGTGTTCTGACAAGCTGCGGAAAACCTAGCATGGGGATAAAGAAGCAAGAGCATTTCTGAGATCCGCACTATGTTGGAAATTAGGGCCCCAAGCCAACCATCAACTAGCCGCCCATTAAATGAATGTGTTCTTGCAAGCCATGGCCACCCCCGGGCAGGGAAATAAGAAGAAAGAGAGTTTCCTGACATCTGCGACATGTTGGAACTTAGGGCACCGAGGCAAACAGCAACTAGCCTGCTGCCCAAATAAGTGGCCAACTTCTGGCAAGCTGCAGCCAACCAAAGGTGGGAAAAAAGTAGCAAGAGCATTTCCTGAGATCTGCACCATGTAGGAACTTAGGCCGTGGAACTCACCAGCATCTAGCCTGGCTCCCCGGAATTGAAACTTGCTGGCAATCCACGGTTATCCCAGGGTGGGAAAATAAGAAGCAAGAGCATTTCCTAAGATCCACTCCATATAGAAACTTAGGTAGCAGAAACAACCAGCATCTAGCCTGGCTCCCTGGGAAGTCACCATTGTCTGGCAAGCTGTGGACATGCCATGGTGGGCAAATAAGAAGCAAGATCATTTCCTGAGATCCAAGCCATTTTGGAAGTTTGGGCACTGAGCCAACCACCAACTAGCTTACCGCCCAGGTAAGTGACTGTGGTCTGGCAAGCCGCAGCCACCGTAGGGCCGAAAAATAGGAGACTAGAGCATTTCCTGAGGTCCGCACCATATTGGAAATTAGGGCGCCAAGCCAACCAGCAACTAGCCTGCTGTCCTGGTAAGTTGTCTGGCAAGCCACGGTGATCCCTGGGCCGAGAAATAAGAAGCAAGAGCATTTCTTGAGATCTGCGACATGTTGAAACTTAGTGCAAGCAGCCAACCAGCAACTAGCCTGCCACTTGGTAAGTGAACATGGTCTGTCAAGCCGCAGCCACACCAGGGTGGGGAAACAAGAAGCAAGACAGTTCCTGAGATCCATGCCATGCTGGAACTTAGGGCTCTGAGCCAGCTAGCAACTAGCCTGCTGCCCTGTTAAGTGACTGTTGTCTTGAAATAGGTGGCCATTCCAGGGTAGGAAAATAAGAAGCAAGTGCATTTCCTGAGATCAGCGCCATGATGGAAATTATGGCGCCAAGCAAAACAGCAACTAACCTGCCGCCCGGTAAGTTACCGTGGTCTGGCAAGCCATGAGAACCCCAGGGCAGAAAAAGAGAAGGAAGAGTATTTCCTAAGATCCGTGCCATGTTGGAAATGGGGCCACCATGCCAACCAGCAAATAGCCTGTTGCCATTGTAAGTGACTGTTGTTGGAAAGCCACGGCCATCCCAGAGTGGGGAAATAAGAAGCAACAGCATTTCCTGAGATCCGTGACATGTTGAAATTTAAGGGACTGAACCAACGAGCAATTAGCCTTCTGCCCTGGTAAGTGAAAGTTGTCTGTGAAGGCGCGGCCACACCAGGGTGGGAAAATAAGAAGCAAGATCATTTCCTGAGATCCATGCCATGTTGGTACTTAGGGCCAGAGCAAACCAGAAACTAGTCTGCCCCCTGCTAAGTGTCTGTGTTCTGGCAAGCCACGGCCACCCCATGGTGGGGAAATAAGTAGTAAGAGTGTTTCCTGAGATCCATGCCATGTTGGAAATTTGGATGCGGAGCCAAACAACTAGACTGCCACACTGGTAAGTGATTGTAGGGTGGCCCAGGTCCACCACAGGGCAGATATATAAGAGGCAAGAGCATTTCCTGAGATCCCCACCATGCTTGAACTTAGGGTTTTGAGCCATCTAGCAACTAGCCTTGCACCCTGGTAAGTCACAGTGTTCTGGCAAGCCACATCCACCCCACTATGGAGAAACAAGAAGCAACAGCATTTCCTGAGATCCAAGACATTTTGGATCTTTGGACACAGAGTCAACCAGGAACTAGCCTACCGCCCTGGTAAGTGACCGTGGTCTTGCAAGCCTTGGCAACCCCATGGCAGGGAAAAAGAAGCAAGAGCATTTCCTGAGATCCACACCATGTTGGAAATTAGGGCGCCGAACCAACCAGCAACTGCCTTGCACCCTTGGTATGTGATTGTGGTCTGGCAAGCTGCGAACAACCCAGCGTGGTGACATAAGAAGCAAAAGTGATTTCTGAGAGCCGTGCCACG